>JAGKTK010056980.1:0-10978 GCA_018397895.1 Paralithodes camtschaticus | reverse complement strand
TTTTTTTTATCTTTCTCTCCTTTTCTCTCTTTCCCTGGCATGTGTCCATTCAGCCCCATTCAGCCAACTGTTTTAAGGCGTTTATCCCCATCCAGGTGTCGCTTTCTTCCTGGCGATGGAGAAATCCGGTTTCGCCGGAGACATTTTTCTATCGAAATGTTTTACAAATTTAGCATGCTGTCAAAACAAAAATATATATATGCTAGCTCGCTACCGCTCGCCAGGAAAATATTGACACCTGGGTGGGGGTAAACGTCTTAAACAGTAGGCTGAATGGGGCCGAATGGATACAAGCCAAGGAGAGAAAGAGAAAAAAAGCGAGGTGGGCTCCCTTAAAATCCGAAACTAGCCAATGGTCAATAGCTTGCATACTAAAGAGTACTTAGCATGGTAATATTAAACACATAAACAATTCACATCTGTCTCGCATTTCCCTAGCAATCTTTTCAGTATGCATGTGGTAAAGGGCTTTCTCTCCAACGATACACAGTAAACATTGTAGTATACTGTAGGTTGCTTAATACCTTCTGTAATATGCAGTACCTCTTTCAATAAGTTGGCATAAAGTGTGTTGCAAATTTTCAAGTTAATAATACGGAGCACCATAAGTATACTCAGAAGCAAGGACCATAATTATACAGGTACGACATATAGACTTTTCTCAGAAGCATCAATATTGCAGAGGGTTGTCGGTGGGTTACCAGTGAAATGCATATACTGTATATTTAAATACGCAATTCGATAAAAAACATACTGTCAATTAAAGCTCAATTAATTTGATTTCGCAACATTATGACCCATGCATGAATCACGAAGCTGGGATACCAATAAGTTATATTTATTTATTGTATCTTTATATATATATATATATATATATATATATATATATATATATATATTCTGTATATTTGCTGACGGTATATGGTCATGTTCCCATCTTGATTATTATATTTAGTTATTTCAAAGATTTGGTAGTGAAATATGTCGTTAATTACTGTATATATTGATTATTATTAGCATTATGCAAGAGACCTAGTACTTTTATAGTTTTGCATTAAGTATTGACACTGCAGTTAATGGGTGAATTATCCGCCTGGTGAAAAAGGACTGTAGGAAGGTTGCAGGTATATGACAAACCTCATAGCATCCTGTGGTATAATGCCATCATAGCATATCTGAATTCAAAACTAACAACGCATGTATTAATGAATTGTAAAATTGTCTACTGTATGTCACACTAAATGATGTACTAGTTTCTATCTTGTATCTACTTTGAAAACACTAAACCCCAACTGTATATATATATGTAAATACCGTGTAAGAAGAATAACCACTGTCGGTGGAAATAAACTATTATTATTATCATTGAGACTAATTTCATATTGGTGGCTCGTGGTCATAGAACAGAGACGCAAATAATAATATAAATAATAACAACAATACTACTAATACTACTACTACTACTACTAATAATAATAATAATAATAATAATATATTCGTAATAATAATAAAATAATATTATATGGTTCCATGTCATCTCAACCAGTAGACCATTTCAACCAGTAGCTCTCAACCAGTGCCAAATTAACCCAGACCAACCAAACCAGTGCCAAAATATAGTACTAACCTAACCTAACCTAACCTAACCGTATTGGTTGATTTGGTACTGGTTGAGAGCTACTGGTTGAAATGGTTTACTGGTTGAGTTGACCGGTCACCATAATATATGTATATAAATAAATAAATACATAAAAACAATTAAATATTTCATGTCAGTTTCAGCCACTTTACAATATCATTCGTCCCAATTGTCGTTTGTAGAATATTATGTACAAGATAACTTCTCACGGAGTAGATCGAACGACTGACACGAGTATATAAATATATTTTGTATTTATGTTAACTTCGCAGCATCTTCAGTACCGGTGCCGTCCTTTTAACTATATTCTGGCTACTACTAGACGATTTTAGTCAGTTTAAAAAAGGCCTCCGGCAATTAACAGGGTTCAAACTATTTCACTTAACATTTGTTGCTATCACATATCCTTCTTAAACTGCACAAAATCGTCTAAATATAGCTAGAATAAAATTAATAAGACGTCGCCGGTACAGACGGGGTTAATAGGTAAACTAACTTGAAAAATGACGTTACCTTTATACATGAAAGTGCTAACCCGCGAACTAAACAGCTGTCTTCTCAGAGTAGTCGTTCGGTACCAGGCGCTGCGAAGGGAAAGAATAGTTTAGGAATACAAGCACACGAATCATCAATGAGAGTATCTAGAACAAGAATCGACTATAACAAAAAAGATATATATATATATATATATATATATATAATAATGAAATACGTACAGTCGTGTTCTGGAATTTCTGGATAATTTTGTGAAGCACACTAATATTATGATATGTTGGGAACTTATTTTTCAGAAAAGACATAGGCAAATGCTGGTTTGTTAACAGAGTTGGTGATGTGTGGAATAGGCTACCGAGTGCTATACTAGGATCAAGAACGATAGAGAGCGTCAAGATAAAATTAGATAGGCACATGGACAAGATGGGTTGGATGTGAAAGAGATCTGCCTTGTGGGCCAATCGGCTTCCTGCAGACTCCTGTTTTCTTATATTCTTATGTTAACTATTTTGATTAACTGATTGAGCCGCAAAGATGATTATATAATAGGGATTCACTACTTAACCCCTTCAGCACGATGACGCCTTTTTACCTTTGTTTCTGGCTGAAAGTCGACGATTGTATGCAGTTTAAGAAAGACCTGTGTTATTCAGAGAGTATATTGGGATCCTATTATATTTGTGTGAAAGTCGTTGGTGAGTGTCAGTCGTTCTATATGTTTCATGGCGTGAGAAAGTATTAAAAAGTATCTATGGGTAGTCTAATTGTACAGTTTATCCTACATAACTCTACAAACAACATGACTGTACTGGTGTATTACTTCTAAATATTGTATGGTCCGGAGGTAGAGTTAGAAGATAGGAACAAAAATATTAAGTAGAGTTGGAACATGGGAAGATAAAATAAAAGTAGAGTTGAAACATAGGGAAAGAAAATATTAAGTAGAGTTGGAACATAGGGAACAAATATTAATAAGTGGTATTGATGCCAACTGGATAAGAAGAAAACGTCGTGATTTTTTATTTAAAGGGGGTAGTGGCTAAGTTTTGGTATATTTATTTATTTATTCATTTATTTTATAGTTTCATTGATAAACCTCCATCAAACTTAAAAAAACACTCCCTAGACCCCCCTTTCAAGATAAATGTGTACATTTTTAGGTAAAAAAAAATCCCAGCCGAAGGCCGGTTCCTATTAGAATTACAGGCTTGTTATCGCTCGCCAGGAAATTATCGACACCTAAATGGCAAGGGCTTAATATTTAATGACAGAGAAATGGGATAGTCTCATAATCGCTAAACTAATGGAACGAACGTCTTCAAATATCAAAACTAATGGGGCTAAACACGAGGGAGAAGGAAGTCCAGAAAAAACTGACTACCTTCTCCTTAAGTGAATAGAATTTTTAAGCTTGGCGATCCAACAACGGTTTTTCCTTATTACGAAGTTTTACTCTGCATAGCTATTGGGAAATATTGTCAAATATAGTATATTAATAAACATCAGGCCAAACACCTTGACCACTAACCTCTATAACTCGAAAATTACTAGGGTTATTGCGTTAATATTCATAGTGTTTGGGGAGAGTCAGCCAGGGAATAGGTGGTGAAAATTACTACCCATTTGCTCTAGCCCTTTTCGAGTTACAGAGGTTATGGGTTACGTGTTCTGGCCCACTTACAATGCCTGGACTATTGTTGGGACACTTTAGGACTAGTATATGAAAATATTTCCTTGCGCAGTGTATCATTATAGTACAGTGTACCATTCCTTATGTCTGTAGCATGTCATGACGTGAATATAGGAAAGGTGAGCAATCTGTATATTAGGTATGGTAGCACACACACACACACACACACACATATATATATATATATATATATATATATATTTTTTTGTCTCTATATATATCACTGATGGTGTGTTCCTCTATTACAGCATGTATATTTTAAACAACAAATTGTATTCTTTTTTTCATTCTTTCGGTATACCAAGAAGCAGTTTTAAATCAATTCTGGCTTTCATAAATTTAAAAGGAGTCTGTGGGAGTAATTTTAACAAGGAGATATATTATACCCCCATTGATTGTTATCGGCTGTTGCAAAGCTATATACAATCGCCTAGTGATAACAATAATACAAAAATAATAAAATTCCTTAGTCTTGAAAGGGATATGTAAGCATAGAGCGCATTTTTAAAGAGAAGGTGCCCTTTTATTTTTAAATGTCGTAATTGGTGTGGTGCCCAGAATGAAGCATATATAAGGGTAGGCCACTTCCCCTTCTCAAATATAGAAAATCAAGATCGGTTGAGAGACAGGCGCATGGCAATTTACTGCTGTCAAACTTTGTTAAGTGATTGACAGATGATGGGGGCGAATGGGTTGTTAGGAGGCCATAGGTGAAGCCATAATACCCATCTATATGTCTACACTGTCTCCTAAACCAACCCTCCTCAACTATTCTCGCCGGTAAACAGTCGAGGTGTAATGTGTCAGGTGTTACCACCTAGCCTGTAACATTTCATATTTTCTACAAGGTCAACTTCCTTCCTGAGTACATAGTTTCCCCCAAACATGTAAAATAATCCATTAAACAAACTGAGTTTATAAGTTTCTGTCACATAAAGCGTCATTTTAAGAGCACTAAGAAAGAAAAAAAGATGGGTAAACTTTTATGATGCTCGCTGAGTGGCCGCCGTGCAGACTCCGACTTTGCTCGACTCGGGTAGTGTGCGTTTGGTAGCCGTGGAGGGAGGACGTACGCTTGTGTTTCGTGACGTGCGTTGTGCTACTCTCTGGCCGTTTTATCTCTAAGCGAAGTTAGACGGCCTCTCTTGAGTCTAATAGTGATATTCGAGTGTTGAAGTGAAAAAAGAGTGATTGTGCCAGTGGATGTTTGATAGTTTACGATTTCCGAGACAAGTGTGTTTGGATTCCGAGCAAGTTTTTCTCCTCCAACTTTTAGCGAGTTCGGACTTGGAAGATTTTAGCGTGAGTCCTTTCTTCATCAACCCAAAAGCCGCCACAGACTCACGCACATCGCTACAATGGATTATGAGATGAGGTAAGTAAACTTACAAAAGTTTTCAAGTTTCAATTAAAGTTATTTTTCCTGGAATTTTATTTCCTCAGCGTTAAATATTTGAACGGAATTTAGGCTAATTGTCATTTGCTTGGTATGGTGACTTTAATTAAATCCTATAGTATTAGCCTATAGGCTAAGCCTAGTCTAGACTAAAATCAAAGTAAATTTTTAAAGAGGTAGCCTAGGGCTATATTTGTAATTGTGAAATTAATGTAGGCTATCCTACAGCACCGGTAATCTATTTCGTTGTAGCCTGGATAGGGACTAATTTAAGAAGTAGCCTAGGCTAAACCTAGGCTAATATACATGTTCATGTTTTCACAATAATTACTGGTAGGCTAGACCTAGGCTAGGCCTATATGCTAGACTGGCCACCAAAATAATACTAGCCTAATAGGCTATTTATGATACATTAATAGGCCTATAAGGTCCCTTAATATTATCGTAGTATGGTTTATTAGGCTATAGGCCTAGGCCTAGCCTAGACCTTTACTATGTAGAAGTGGCTTCCCGCCTAGGATAAATAAAAGTTAGGAGTAGGCTAGCCTAAATGACTGATTCTTGTACTTGGACAAATGTAGGCTAGGCTATATGTTGGTTGGGATCGGCGATTTTTTCTGATGGTTGTATTGGTTGACAAGTCCAAATAAGATTAGGCATAGGCTAGTATTGGCAAGTTAGGTGTAGGCGTCGTCGGTGTATTGTCTGGATGCCCTTCGATGTGGCTAGGTGTAGCTTAGGCCTGATTCATTTACGTTTGGAATATAGGCTATTTAAATTGAATCCCAATTATTTATCCCCTGGTGACAAAATTGACATTTCATTATCTCCCAAAGAGTAGATAGGATGACCACGACTCAACAACCACTGAGTCTCGAATTCCTAGTGTCCAGTCATCAGCATCCAACCAACTGGAGAGCTCTAGAGCAGATGACAGTTCAAAAATACCGATAAAAGATATAATTTTGAGTATAATTAATATAGCGCAATTTACTTGTATGGTTATATACATGCCTATGATAGCCTACCTGACTACACATTTATATGGTAGGGTAGGGCAATATCTTGGGGTAGGGTAGGCTTAGGTAGCCAAACAACTGGAAAGGAATGGCTCAAACCATCTGAGGGATTCTCCAGTCAAACGGACAAGCACGCGGTCAATTTTTTTTTTTTTTTTTTTATAGGCTAGTTTAGGCCTAGCCTATGTAGCCTATCCCATAAGCAGGTTGAGATGCGTATGTTATTACCGGTACCTAATTTAAGCTCATATAGCTCATATTACAGTTATTAACGTTACTTTAAATTTGCTCCACACAACTCACGATAATCTCATCCTTATCAAACAATGTGTCTAAATTCATGTTAATGGTATCTTTAACACCAAACAAGGTCATAGCAACATTCACTTTGCTATTAATTTGACATATTAAAATCAGTCCTGTTCTGAAATTGTTATTGGAAGGTGGTGCATTTTTTATAGTTCTTATAGTAGCCTATCTTACTTCACATTGTATTCTAAATTTTCCTTCACGGCAGGGCTACTAGGGCTTATTTGAGTTATTCCTGAGTGAATGTACCGTATGTACCGGATAATGGGTCTTTGTCCTTGTTAGACTGTACCTACAGAAGATGACAGAACGTTACAAAAAAGGGAACAACTTGAGAACAAGTCAAAGAAGCTCTAGCATACCTATAGTGAATGCAATTATCGCATAAAGTAGCAATGTTTTATCATTAACCTTCTCTCACAATTTAAACCTGACCTTGGGCAGTGGGGGCTATAGACCCCAAACCCTCGCTGAATCTGTCATTAAGTTATAAATCCCAAACTGAAGGATGCCTGTAATGAAAGAAAGTACCGGTACCAGTAAAATAGCTGTCAAAATTGCCTTATCATATTGTTTTTCTCCAATCTAACTTAAAATATGGGATGCCACCCCCCAGTCAAGCTTTTGATTTATTGTAATAAGATTTCAGGAAATGTGTGTAGGATAGGCTATATGGGTAGCCTAAACAAATTATTGATAAATGGGCCTGAAAATATATATATACCGGGTATTTAAGAACAACAGCAACCGGAAGTAGAATTAATGTGTAAGCCTATATCAGTATTATATATATACCGGTATATATATGGTACTTGGTAGGCTATTTAATGCTATGAGTACCGTACTGAATATTTGGTACCGGTAAGCTTCCACCCTATCACTAACTATATGCAGCGTTACTAGTAGGCCTATTAATTTGGTCCATATTTGCAGCTCAGTACTTTGATTAGGCGTAGATCGACAATATGCACAACATTGGTGTGGGTAACAACTCCTACTTTGAATAATACTATATACCTGAATATCGGCACGGCACCGTATAGGCCTATACTGTAGGTTATACACCGGCATTTTGTTGTTGTTTTGTATGTGTATGGAGGAGACAAAAGGCAAAGCTGCCTGTAACAAGTGTCCCCCCCCCCCCCCATGGTTGAAAGAGTGGTAGAGCGGTACCAGTACAGGTAATTTAGTTGTGGGAAAGAAGTGTGCTGTGCTTGTAAAGTGTAGTGAAATTAATAGGAGGTATAGTATGTGAGAGTTAGCTTGATTACTCACTGTGTAAGCTAGGTGAGGCACAACAGAAGCAGTGGGGGAAGCCAGTCGGAAGCCAGTCAAATGAAATAGGAGTTCCAGCAACTCTTTATCATATGCCTATGTGGCGTCCCCCGGGTACTGCCCTGCTCGATTGGTGCCTACAATCTTCCCACCACTTAGGTTATATAATTGTATTTATGTATTCAGTTATTTGGCTATATTTTAGAGCAGTTTCGCTCTTAATATCGATGTTTAGCGGTATATGATAACTTTCGAATTTCCGTGATGCTGTACACTTACGCATAGATAATTTTAAATAGCATTAATAAACTTAACATATCTGTTAGCTATTATAGTAGGCTATGTGCTATAATTCTTCTACGCTTGATAAAAGTATCTAATCAATTAACAAAATACATGCACCATATTTTGAAGAGACACTTTTATCAAGTGCTTAGTGGTTTAAGTTTGTTTCAAATCTTTAAATTATGAGTACCGGTAGTCTAGGTAAGGTTGGTAATTGATCTGATCAACCCTGGTCGACTAGGTTATCTAGACAATATATCCTTTAAGCTGGATATAATTTTTCTGGAAATAATAGTAAATTCCATCTGGATCCATGGTATGCAAGCAGTAATACTGTCATAATGTAACTTCTTTGCAGATTCGCAGAATAGGTACCGATATAACAAAAAGAAGAGTTCAAACTTCAATAAACTATATAGGCTACCTGTTGCTATGCACACAAAACCACTTAGCCTAAATACGGTAACCTTATCAGTAGGCTACCGGTATGTATCAAGCCATTCGTAGGTCTATGCATCGACAATTCTCGTATTTCGCGATTTCTTTATTTATTTAAGGTAATAGTTAATATAGTGGATAAAGCTATGGTAAGGTGATCCTAATGTCGATATCAAATGAGAAACTTCGAACATTAACCATTGCTAAGTTGTTTGAGGGATCGACAAACTTAATTTTATATACAGGGTACATACTGTACGTCATCAGTAGGCTACTATACTGCATATACCGAGGTCACAATTAGGTGCAGAAACAAACAATTTATATTTAATTTGTTAATTCTTTCTCCAGTTTTTTATGTACAAAATTATGCAAATATTCATAACCGTACTTTAATTAGGCCATCGTACATTGGTATTATACCTGTAGACTTTCGGTACCATTGAGATTATAGGCTACATACTTCGCATAGACAATTTGCCTTATTAGACAGCCGAATATCTATTGGCTACATACCATTAGGCCCACCTACTAATGATCATAAAATTGGGAATGGTTAATAGTACCGTAGTTTTATTACTCGAAACTAAGAATATTTTGAATCTACAAAAGCAGACTATATGAATGAAATATAATCTTTGTAAGACTAGGCCAGCGTACTTTGCCGTCCTGGTATATTATATTAAGACGGTGCCGGTAATACATTCTCGTCTATTTTGTAAGATAATGCAATGCCGGTAGCCTAGCCTACTTATTTTGTGCGGCAATGGTTTAGTGGTAGCTTTCATGCATGTTAAACTTTTGCAATCTTCATATTTTCTGTCGGGGCATCTTGGATGTTTACATTGGATACCAGTAGTGATTTTGCCCAGGCAGGGTTTGTGAAAATTGGCACTTTCATAAAGCTTGCATAGCCTATCATAGTCCTAAGGCCAGGGCCAATGTATCTATCGAAATTCCTATGCAAGTGTAAACGTATTTTGGTTTTGTTGTTGTTAGGTGGAAATTCACATGGAGGTAAATAAACTTAATCTAATTACGGAAGGAATTGCCTCGCTAATGGGTGAGCTGAGAGTGGGGCCGAGAGGACGATCCTTGTAGTAATGTGATTTGCCTTCCCTCTGCCCCTTGCGTCGCCTCACACCTCCGCCACCCACCCGTCTGTTTCACCCTCACGTTAGTCTTTCTTAATGGGGAGGCAGTTGCTTTTTTGTTTTAACTCTCTTCTCCCTCATGTTTAACCCCATTAGTCATTTTGTCTGGTTACATTTTGTGGAATATTTTGCACTGATGCCGGAAACTAGCCTGACGATGGTTGGTTTTAGGTACGGTACCGGAAATTTTTAAAAAAGTTACCGTACCTCATATGCTGCCAGTTCAGTGTTGACGATAAGCCCCGTCTGTACCGTCTGTATATTATTGCGGCATAAATCATAAGATTTCACACCTAACCTCACCTCACCTAAGTCAAGCCAAGGGGGGGGGGGGGGGGGATATTATCCTGGGCCAGAATTCCACCGGGGGTGATTTTGGACAGGGGTAAATGCAGACTAGTACTCCGGCTTTAACTTCTTCCTCACAGTCAGGGAGTGGAATGTTAAGGAGAAAGATGTTATGACCCCGAACTTTTGTTTTCGGACAGGTAATTTGGGGCTTGTTCTTGCAAAACTTATATGGGTGTCTCATATAGGCCTACTGCATATCATAGCCTAATGGGAATTATCTACAATAGATTGATTGCAAATGCCTCAGATCCATAGTCTTTTGTGAATAAGCTACGGTACTCTCAGGAAATTGAAGTGTCTATATAGTAGATACTAACCCACATAAAGAAATTACCGCACTTTATTTGAAATACCCGGTACATTAATATAATTGCAAACATGACAAGATGGTAAAATGGCCCTCGGGGTGAGTTACGTCATGTGAAGCTACAAGTAAACTAGAGGAGCATTTTATAATGAAGGGTTAATTAGGCTTGATGGTTGTTTTGCTATTTGTATCCCTATTAGGCATACGGTACTGGTATAGGTTATGGACCTATTTAATGCAGGCAAGGTTCAGTCGTTGGACGGTTGGAATAAGTTCGGTTCATTACCACCATAATTTTATTACGGTACCGGTATGCAAATAAAACTGGTATAAACCTAGCCTACCTAAACAAATTTTGATTAAACTTTCCTGCACATTTCTAGAAACTGTCGAGTGAATTACAGGTACGGTACTGTACGTATTTACTATTATTTCTAAACTGTTCCCGACAATATGTAAACCTTGCATAATGAAAATCACAGAGTGGTAAAGAACTTATTCCGACGACTGTACCGCACCATACTATTAATGTTGAAATACTGAACCTAGGTACCGGTACCGGTATTCCTATTCATAACTCAGTAGTTGGCTTCTCTCAGCCTGGTGGTATCGATACCCCC
>JAGKTK010056979.1:0-10978 GCA_018397895.1 Paralithodes camtschaticus | reverse complement strand
CTTGCGGAACAGAGTAGGCTGGTTGTAGAAGTTGTCCCAGAGGTTGATGAATTCAACTTCTTCCCTCAGACACAAATATTTTAGTCGGCTATTTGTGCTGAAGGCCTTGTCGTAGAATTTGTCAGGTGCGTCGATCTTGGGGAGAATGCCTGAGATGATGATATTCCTTGACTTGTTTTTGTAGTGCTGGATCATCTTGCGATATTTCTCCATCAACTCTTCGGATCTGGTGCGCATGACGTCATTTGAACCAGCATGGATGACAAAAAGGGTATTTTCATTTTCATCCTTTGTGGTATCTTCGAAGGCTTCCACAATGTCGTCCAGTCCAGCTCCTGGGATGCAAAATCTTTTTCGTTGATTTGGGACTCTGTCGCAGAACTCTTCGACCTGTCCTCGTAGGATGGAATCCCCAACAAGCCTGGTCTCCTCTGGTTCGTCTTCCATCTCTACCAATATCTCAAATCTGTTTGACATTGTGACTGGTAGATGAGACCTTTTCTGCGTTGGCCGTGCACAGTTCCTCAATGGTGTAAATCCGGAAACCTGTGGTGGCGGGACTCTACGTACAGGTCGGGGAGAGGAGTGGTTAGAACGGGGGCGAGGGGTTGGTACTGTTCGTGCTAGCAGGCTTCTTGCACGAGGAGTGGGGGAGAGACTAAGGTGAACAGGGCGGCTGTCCTGGTTTGATGTCGGCTCAGGTTCGTCAGAAACATCTGCTGCAGTGTCTACTGCAGGTGTTGGATTGTTGGCAGATGACGTTGGGGCGGTGGTGGATGCTGGAGTTGAAACAATTGGAGTTAGTGATACTCCAACGTTGGGTGTTACAAACTCTTGGAGTGATTCCAGCTTCCTGGTGAGGGCGTTGATCTTGTTGTGGGCTTCATCCAATTTTGCTGTCAAATCCTCTCGTTGCTGGCAGAGTCGGCAGACTTGTGGATCGACAGGAGCAAACATGGAAGCACCAAACCTACCGGCGCAGTTCGTACAGGCACGAGGCATGGTGATGATCACTTTCTTCAGATCACTTCACTCACTTAAAAACACTTAACTCACTTTATAAACACTAAACTCACTTTAAAAACACTTCACTCCCTTTAGGTCGCTTCACTTACTTAAATAGGCCTAACCGAAAACAAAAATGTTGAAATACACACAAATAGGTTATCAGCGGTGATAGCCTAACCGAAAATTAAAACAAAACTAAATTAAATTTGAATACGCAGTGATAGCCGAACCGAAAACAATTTTATGTTTATTTAAACAGAAATAGGCCACCAGGGGTTATAGCCTATCCTAATCGGAAACAAAAATTATGAAATACCGGTAAGCAGAAATAGGCCTCCAGCGGTGATAGCCTAACTGAAAATTTAAAAATTGAAGTACGCAGAAATAGGCCACCAGGGATGATACCCTAGACTAACCGAAAACAAAAATAACAGAAAACAAAAATTATGAAATACCGGTACGCAGAAATATGCCACCAGCGGTGATAGCCTAACTGAAAATTTAAAAATTGAAGTACCGTACGCAGAAATAGGCCACCAGGGATGATAGCCTAGACTAACCAAAAACAAAAAAGTATGAAATATGCAGAAGTAGGCTACCAGGGGTGATAACCTACCTAAAAAAAGCAAAACAAATATATATATATATAATAGAATATGTAACTAAATATACAATTCACCAAATAGAGATTATATAAAAATAAAGTGTAACTGCACACAAGGGGTTAATATACTGTATCAACAGATGGCGCTGGTGTCACTGTAGGCTAGTCAAGCAGGATTATATTTAGATAAACAAAGTTATCAGTCAAAGGTTACTACAAGATCATGCAAGCAACAACTAAAATTACAGATATATATAGCTACAGTAGGATACTGAATACGATAACTACTAGAGTTAATAAGAAAATACAAAGCTAGATCGACTAGGCGTGCGTCGTCTGCTACAAGCTAGGATAACAAATGTAAACAACAATGTTTATCAGTCAGAAAAGCAATAAAATAACATGCACGGCAACTACAGAACTATGTGGAGGTTAAACAAGCACTTAACTACTGTTCATGCAATGAATAAAGGGAATTGGGATATGAAATACTCAAATTAGGATCGAGTTTTCTCAGTGGCGATGCGGAGCTGTTGTCGGTGCTAAAGCCGGCGGGCGAGGTGAGCAGGATGCTTGAGTCTGCGTTTCTGCCCCTCCCCTGAAATCCAGATGACAAATCTTACGAAAAACTTGGTGGATGAGTCTGAATGTAGGAGCTGAGGTGTTGACTGTGCAGCAGCTGGCAGGTGACTGGTGACCTTTGAAGAGGCACCTGGGTTTTTAAGGACCTCTGCGGATGCGGAGGTACTATTAATCCTTAATCTATTTTGAGGGTTAGATGCTCTGTTGGAGCGAGTCATTGTGTTAGTGGGGAGTCATTCAGGTGGGCTTTCTGGGGATGAGGTGGGGGGTATGTGGGTGTGGGGCTGATGGGTGGGTGAAGGAGGTTGCTGCATTGTTACATCGCTGTGCGATACAGTGTTTGTGAGTATAGAGGTGTCATGTGCCTTTTGGCTAGGCACATTGCTAGGGATGGCAGGGTTTATTGGGATTTGGGAGGGGGGGTTTTAGGTAGGAGCAGGTTGTATGGTGGGAGTAAAGCCGGTATCACACAAACGCTTTTCCCCTCAACATTTATATTCAACACTGGTCTGGCAGCTTATGAGGTAAATATTTCAAATATTATAGTCACCTAAATTCATCTATCATCAGTCTAGTTTCCGATACCAGTGTAAAATATTCCAGAAATATGTTGCCAGACAAATGTTGATTATCAAATGTTGACTATAAAAGCTCTTGTTTGATAACAGCTTAATGCAGGTTGGTTGGTAGCATTTGTTGGCTGTACGCTAGTTGAGGTCCCCTACCTCAACCTAGTGTACAGTGGTGTTGAGGGGGAGGTTTATGAGGGAGTTGTCTGAGGTAGAGGAGGGTGGGTGGAAGGTGAGGTACTGATTTGGGGTAACTGTATTAGAAGGTTGGTGTTGCGGAGGTGAGGTACTGGTTTGGGGTAACGGGTGGTTGGAAGGTAAGTGAGGTTTGGTGTCGTCGTTTGCTGTGCCGGGATCTTGCCTTGATGTGCGTGACTGTGGGGTGGATGTCAAGGGAGGGGGAAGGGGGCCGTATGAGATGGCATAGCGGAAGTAGTACAGGGGCGACCCCAAAACGTTTTTAATTTGGTGTGATGCCATCGTCTCATGGGGTTGAATTTAGACCCCACTGGATCATGCGCAACTGACGTGGTCAATCCTTCATATGCCCCGCAAGGAGTATGGTTCTGATCTGGTTATTTATAGAACTGTGACCTCGTTCGCAGATCGTGTCACCCTTTGGCCAATATGGGGATGAATGGGATATGTCATAGCCCATTAATTTAGAGATGGCGGCCCAGATTTGTCCCGAGAATTCCGGAGCGTTGTCTGTATGTAGGGCTTGGGGAAGGCGGAAGTTGGTTGAGCATTGCGTCTGCCACGGTTTTGGCGCTATGGTCTTTTACCGGAACTGCAATCAGGAATTTTGAGTATGTATCTACAAAGGTCAGCACAAATCGGACGAAGTTGAACACGGGGAAAGAGCCTACTGTATCGAGAGACAATAGTTGCCATGGCAACGTGGCGGTGATTGTTTCAGAAGGCTCGGGGGTGCGTGTGGTATCTTTGCTTCCCGCGCAACCTATGCAGGACTCAACTGTTTGTTTGGCAAGGTGGTGTGGATGGGGGGTCAAATATGTTGCTCTGAATGCTTGAATTATTTTTGTGTAGCCAAGGTGAATGCCATTCCTGTGGTGAAAAAATGACAAGGGTGTTTTTGCTTCGTCTGGGCTTAGAGCGATATGGCCGGTCCTTGAAAATATAAAATCTATTTAAGTCAGCGAGAAAAAAACGTCCTTTGGTAGCCAGTCTGGTTTGGCGTTCTTGTCCTATGTGGGCAATGAGGGGGGGGGGGGGACCACCCAACAAGTATTATATAAGATGATGTAGTGAGCATACTCCGCCCAAGCATTCCCTCTTCATTGCGGCGTAATTTACCTCGGATTGTGTATGCGTGCGACTGGCGCACGCTACTATATTTTCCTTGTTGTTTGATGTTTGGGTGAGTACCGCTCCAATCCCTAGTAGAGACACGTTCGTGTACAGGCGGAAGGGTTGGCTATAGTCGGGGAACAGCACTATGGGCGCTGAGATGATTTTTTTTTTTAAAGTGTTGAACGGCTCTAGACGGGTGTCAGTCCATAAGAATTGTTTTCCTTTTGGGTGAGTTTGTGAAGAGGCTTTGCAATGGTTGCGAATCCTTTCACAAAGCGCGTCGGTAGTATGAGGCTAGGCCCAGATATGATTGCACTGCTTTGACTGCTTGCAGGGGTTGAATTTGGCTGATGGCGGCTAGTTTTTCAGGGTCTGGCGAAATACTTTGTTTGGAAATGACCTGGCCTAAGTAAGGTATGGATTCCCAGGCGAGAATGCATTTTGATGGTTTTAACTTAAGACCGGCTTGGCGGATGGAGGAGAAAACTTGCTTAAGGCGTTGGATGTGTTCGTACCACGAGTTGGCGAATACATACATACATACATACATACATACATACATACATACATACATACATACATACATACAATTTTAAGACTGAATGCTCCACACATACGTGCAGTTTCAGTCTCTTGTCCTAATGGCGGCATTCCAGGCAACCCTGTTCAGGGCTGCTTCACTTGTCTAGTTTTTGGATTTGAGATCGGCACGTATAGTCTTAACCCCGGTCTTCCTCGGTCCACCCCTTGGTGCAGCTCCCTCCACAATCACAGACCTGCATCTTTTCACCCAATTTTGTTCATCCATTCTCTCCACATACCCATACCATCCCAGTCTACTTGCACGCATCTCCTCGCTAATACTCTTTATTCCTAAACGTCTCCTCAGCTCA
This sequence comes from Paralithodes camtschaticus, assembly GCA_018397895.1. Taxonomy (NCBI): domain Eukaryota; kingdom Metazoa; phylum Arthropoda; class Malacostraca; order Decapoda; family Lithodidae; genus Paralithodes; species Paralithodes camtschaticus. Next base: position 6,008 of record JAGKTK010056979.1, on the reverse strand, counting down.
TCATTTGTTATTCTATACTGCAGCTTGGCCCCATACATCCATCTCACCATTCTCATCTAATTACGTTCCATTCTGTTGACATTCTCTACTTTAACCGCTATTGTACCATAGGGTACTAGCATAAATGTACCCCCCAGCCTCAACCAATGTGGCCAAAATGGCTTCAGAGGCAAGATATAACAACCTCCCACCTCAAAAGATGGAGGAATACTGCCTCTCCCAGCATGTAGAGGCTTGGATATAAGCTGAAAAGTGTTGCCAAGGCCTTAGAGCAGTGCTCAAACATCGTGGTACCACAAGTACGGCCTGATACTGGCAGTTACAAGGATCGTATATTACTGATGGCTGGCAGCCGTTGCTGGAACTGGGGAGTGATTTATCTACTGATGGCTCTCTGCCGTCGCTGGTACTGAACCGGTTAACGGCCCATGTTTCTGAGGCATACGTCATTGCACTTCTAACACATTAGGCATACACCTTTCCCTTCAGGGGGAGAATTTCATGGTCAGAATTGGCAGCAGTTCTCTGAACTTCCGCCAGCCACATCTAATTATAGCGACAGTAGCAGCCTCGGCCCCACCACCGGCAGAGATGGTATCTCCTAGGTAACAAAACTTGTCCACCAGCTCCAATGACTCATTACCAATATTCACAGCCACAGGATCATCATTTAACACAAGCTCGCTCTTGCACAGTACGCACTCAAATTTCTTGATTTCTGAATTATCCTTCGGCAGGTGTCCTTTTATCCTACTACAGCACTTACTCCCATGGCGCACCCAACATCGACAGATGCTACACCGAATCGAGTTACCGCCCACGCCCTTTCCACACACTGCACATGGGTATGCACCGCTCTTATCCACATTGCCTTGTCTCAATCTACAATGCATAACCTTGGTTTTGTTAATATTGACTCTTACACCTTTCCTCGCCATGCCCTCTCTCCATCTCCTGATTTTGGCCTTAGCATCTTGCACATTGTCAGCTATTAGGACTAAATCGTCTGCATAAAACAGTTTCTACGGGAGTCCGGAACTAATATCTGTAGAGTGCCTCCAGGACCATAATAAAGAGGAGGTGGCTTAACACTGAATCCTGATGAACTCCAACACAGACTGTAAACTCCTCACTCAGTACACCTTTCACCCTCACCGCAGTTCACGAATCCTCATAAATCTTCATTATCACACGCACCAGCCACTTTTCCACACCAAGTTTCCTCATAGCCTGTAGCACAACATCTCTAGGCACCCTGTCAAAGACCTTCTCCAGGTCTACAAACACAAAGGAAAGATCCCTGCCTTTTAGTAAGTATCTTTCATGTATCTGCCTGATTATGAAGATGGCATCGGTTGTACCAAGTCCTGGCATAAAACCAAACTGCATATCATCAATGGAGATGCTTTGCCTGATCAAACCCTCAAAGACTCTCTCACAGACCTTCATGATTTGATCAAGCATTTTCAGGCCCCTATAATTACCTCTATCTAGCTCATCCCATTTTCCTTTGTATATATATTTACTATTACACTGTTGTACCAATCCTCAGGGATTTTCTCATTTTTAATAATGGTGTTTATAATCTCAGTAACTAAGCTGACACCAGTTTCCCCTGAGGCTTTTATCATTTCAGCGACAATGTCAGAGCACCCTGGAACTTTACCATCCTTCATTTTATAAATTGACTAATTCCTTGAACGTGACGATAGTGCGTTGTTATGTGTGCAATTAGTTTGCTTGGGAAACAGATTAACTTACTCATGTAGTAATGTACACCCTATGTGGTGGATTGTGTTCTTTTATTAAATAAATTTGATCTTATTCAGCGTTATTTCCACATAGCGATTTTGATCAGTTATTTTGCCTTTATATTGTCTTTGTCCAAGTTTTGGTTTGTTTAGTTTGCAAGTTTTACATTTAAATTGATTGCGTCGCTCACTACAGCTGGTGCTATCAAAGGAGCGGGTCCAGATATTGTTTTTTCGATAATAAGCTGTTCCTTATCCCATTCAAACTCTACATTTAGCAATCGTTCATAGTGTGCCTTCCATGCTTCTCTGATTTCATCTTCTGCATACACAATCTTCCCATTATCGTTTCTAACACACTGTTTACCTATAATATCCCTACTGTCATTTTAAATCGCCTAGCTAGGTTGAAGATCCCATTGGGATTGTCAGTGTTACACATTTGTTCGAGGACCAGGTCCTTAATGCCTCTTTAGCATTGTAAATAACTCTTCTGGCAGTGAGTTTACCTGCCTGGTTTCCTCCTTAATGCCTCCCTTCTTCCATGCTTTGAAGCATCTAAATTTCTCTTTTACAGCATGTTCTACCTCATCGTTCCACCACCAGGTCTTATTCATTGGGTGACCCTTTATTTTCCCACAGATTTTGTCAGTGGCAGCGAGCAGGCTATGCTTAAGGAAATTCCATTGACTATTTACATTGCTAGGCCTAGCTTCCTTATTTCTATTCATTTCCTCCAGTTCACTATGAAACCTATCCCTAACTTCCTTGTTCTTCAGCAGCCACACTCTCCTTTTGGGCATGTAGACCTTCTTGCACTTAGGATCTCTGTATAAGCTCATGTCGCACACAAGTAGCTTATGCTGGGGGATACATTCTTCGCTCGGAAATACCTTTACATCCCGAACCAGTTTCCAGTCTATCCTGTTAACCAAGAAGTAATCTATCTGGCTACTGGAAACCCAAGATTTATATGTGACCAGATGGCTCTGTCTTTTCTTGAACTTCGTGTTACACACAACCATGTTGAGTGCAACACAGGACTCCAGTATATATTCGCCTTCCAGATACCTCCTTCCGTAACCATTTCCTCCGTGTACTCCCTCGTATCCAACTGCTGATGCTCCCACGTGCCCATTCAGGTCCCCTCCCAGGATTGTTACTTCATTCTCCGAGAGACCTGAACTGACACTGACAGTGTCATTCCAGAAGTCCTCTTTTATCCCTTTCTGTAGGCCAGCCTATGGGGCATATGCAGATATCCCATTCAGAATTCCTTCATCAACTTTCAACTTCAAAACAATCAGCCTTTCATCTAGGTACACTAGGCTAGTCTCCCAAATTCGGCCTTGGAGCACGGAGTCCATTAGGCGAGAAAAGGTGGCAGGGCCGTTGCAGACGCCGAACGATAGCACATTGAATTCAAAATACCGGCCGCTGCTTGTTGAAAAGGCAGTCTTTTGTTTATGTTCTGGTTTAACGGGGACCTGCAAATTGATGGGGTGGTCTGCAATATATGCGACTTTCAGGCAGTTAATCGAGGGGGGCAGCAAAGCAGGGGAGGTTAGGCAGTGGGGGGTGATGTGAGAAGCAGGGGAAAACACTAAAGGTGCGGAGGAGGGAATTTTTTTGGGTACCCATGCTTGGCGGTGCGGGGGTATCAAAATGGCAGCTGAGGTTGTGGCTTGGGCAATGAGGTGCGTGGACTGTAATTGATTAATTATCGAAGCAGAGGTGCCGATGTTTACAGTCAATTTGTGCATTGAGGATTTGCAGCAGGTCTTGGCCATGGTAGCCATCGTATAAGGTATCGTAGGAGTCTATAATGACAAAGACGTGGTCTACCGGGGGACCGTAAGGAGGAGTGATTGTAATGGGGTTAATTTGCCCTTGAATGTGCAGGAGATGATTCCCGGCAGTGACTAATTTCACGGACGAAGGCTTTAGTGGTCCAAACTTGTGACTCATTAGCTTATAAAAAGGGGCTTGGAGACATGACTGTCTGGCGCCCGTGTCTACTAGTAAACGGATGATGTATCCGTTGAGTTTTAATTTATGATTAATAGGTGGCTTATGCAACATGTTACAGACCCCCTCAACCTGATAGGAAGTCAGGGGCTCCTCAAAAAAATCCATCTCATAGGATTGTTCGGCGGGTGATTATGCAGGATTGGGGAGCAAGGGCGTGGAGGAAGTGATAAGTGTTTGTGGAGAATACAGAGGGGGATATTGGGAAAAGTCCTGATCCGGCTCAGTCGCCGCAACACGCTTGGTGTTCCGGAGAAGTTCGCCGCTGCAGTAGGTGGTACCCCTGGCGTTTTGACTTGAACAGTTTTGGAAGGGTTATTGTTGTTGTTGTTCCCCATGCTGCCTGGCCGAACAGCCCCAAGGCCCCGAGCAAGGCCAAGGCCATAACCGAGCGCCCCCACAGAACCCTACCCGCCGACCACAATAAAGCCTGGCTGACCGAAGCCACTCCATGGCGGGGAGCTGAGGAGGGTGCGGAAACGCCCGGGAAACCAAAGCCCCACCCAGGGCCCTGTGCCCCTCAGCAATTATGAAGAGAAAGTTGAGGGGCAAGGGAAAAATGTGACGATTTGGCTTCCAATCTTGGTAGATTGGGAGGTCAATCCACGGAAGAGACGCCGTCACTTGAGATCTAGAAAATATATAAGTAAAAGGATCAGTCAGAGTAAGCTATGGGTATGGCAGAGATTGCTCAGTTCTCACTCTGATAGACCAGCCCATCACCACATGACTAGAACCCAATCCTCTCAGCATCAGCTAGGAAAGGCCCTAGAAAGCCGCCTTTGGCGGGGGGATAGCTCCCCTATTTCAACCCTTTTCGGGGTTGGGCACCCGCCGTTTTGGAGGGGTTGGTACTGTTGGTGTGATCTGTTGCGAGCCCACCAAGTACGGAGGCGATAGTTACCTTGGCAGGACGAAAATTTATAAAGGTTGATCGGGGTCATGCGGGGATTGATTGTGTTTTTCCTGGGGGTGGGTGAATGGTGTGGGGTTGGAAGGGTTTATGGAAAAAGTTGTATGATTGTTGCGAATATGGCTGAGGGCCCGAGTGTGAGACAGAAAGCTGAATTTGGGCAAAATCATATGGTGGTTGGGCGTAAGTATGAGGGACCAAGTGAGTGGCAGAAGGCTGATGGGGGTTGGGGGTCTGGGACGGTTGTTGCTGCGGGGGGACGAAAGCACTTGCAGAAGGCTGAGGATGAGTGGGGGTGCGGCTGATGGTGCAGAGTTTTGTCGTGGAGGTTGGAGATACTGACAGGAGTTTCCTGATGGTTAGAAAGTCTTCCGCGGTTGTGGTGACCTAGTGATTGGCAAAATACTGCCTTACGTTGTCGGGTAATATGCGTATGACATTATAATAAATCACCTTATTTACTTGATCGGCATCAGCCCCGACACAAGCTATTTGGGTGTACTTGCGAAGTTGCACAATCGTATCATCAATATCACCGGTATATGTCACAGCATGTAGCTTGTTTAAAGCAGGAACACGACCCTGAGGCGGTTGAAGGGTGGCAGTAATTAGAGCTCTGATATTTTCTTAGGGCATCTCGGTGGTGACTGTTCCGGACAGCCGAGCGTATGTCCGGAATCCTATGTTGGCTAGGAAGGTGGCGTTCCTTTTGTTTTCGGGATAGTTCATGGAAATGGTGGGGATGATCATCTCCAAGTATGTGCTAGTATCCATGGTGTCTGGGCAGAAGGCCACAATGGGTGGGTTGGATCCTCCCTCTGAAATAGTGACTGTACTTGATTTTACGTTAGAAACAAAGCAAAAACTTGGAACTAAACCACTGTTAAAGGGCTCACTAATTACTTCCAGCCTCGCAGAACATCGCTGCCACCAGTAAGATGCCAACTACCACGTGGAGTGGTTGCACATTCTTTACCATCTGTCACAGGTTCCGTTTTACTGAGGGGAAGGTGTTGAGAGAATACAAGAGCCAGGTGTACAAGTTTTATTATTCAAATAGTGGGTTGATATGCATTTGTGGTTTGAGTTATACAATGGTAGCGCATGAAGACATCAATCATTAAACTTAAAAGCAATAGTAGAGTAATAATATTCATATATACAATAGGATACACATAATTATGTACAATATAAACACATACTTAGGAGACGTAAGAATGAGAGTAACTCCTAGTTAGACTCAGTGTGTGGGGGAATCCTCAGCTGGAATTTAACCCCTTATTAGCGGCCCACCACATAAGTCGAGTTAAAAAAAT
>JAGKTK010056978.1:0-10978 GCA_018397895.1 Paralithodes camtschaticus | reverse complement strand
GGTTTGGCTTTTAGTTTACCTATTTATTGACTATTCTGCGGATTTCTGCCTGTTTGGCAATTAACCCGCTGAGTGCCAGCCAATTTTGACGGTGTGCTTCTGCCAGTGCCAGAGTTTTTTTTGTTTTTCCTTTTTTTGGCTAAATCTATCAAGTTGGGAGAGAAAGGAAGGATAATGGTAAAAAAAAACACTCCCCTCGCCAGAAATCATTGTCCCCGATGGTCCTGAAAGTAGCTGAAAAGACACTATAGACTACAGAGACTTTTATGGTATCGGAATGTATGGGTGGGAGGGTGGTTCTGGGGTTGGTGGGGGGAAGGTAGAAGGGTAATTGACTTGTGTTATGAAGCCGATTGGTGAGGTAGTTTCGCCACCACGGATTTTCCTTTTCTTCCTTTTCTTCGTACGGATACGCTAGAGGTGGGTGGTGGGAGGCGGTTGGGGGTGTGGTGAGGGGAAGGCAGAAGGGTAAGGCTTGTCACACAAATATGGAACCGATTGGTGCAGTCGTTTCGCCGCCACAGATTTAAAAAAACATTCCTTCTGACGGGACCGACAGTCAGCGAGTGGGTGGGAGGAGGGATTTGGGATTTTTGTGGTGAGTAGCCAAAAGGGTAAGGTACATGTGGTAAAAATATGAAAGCCATAGGTGCAGTCGTTTCGCTGCTACGATTTTTTTTCGCCGAGGACGTATATATGCCTCCCTGGCACTCAGCGGGTTAATTAACGATTATCGCTATTTTGGAACAAAAAGTATGACGTTACCGTTAGTTAATTCGTTAAAGCTGGAAAAAAAATATCTGATAAACGTTAACCCGAAATCGTTAACGCGTTACATTATCGCATTACTTTATCGCGTTAGTGCCCACCTATGGGTAGACTGTGTGGGGGTCTACGGCCCCCGACCTTTATATAGGGTTGGGTACTTGGTCGTGCTTCTGTCGTAGGAGTCGACCCTGTCGGATGACACAGGTATGTATCGTGCGACACACTTGCGCAGCACATATGCTGCTCGTCTGGCAAACGACTAACATCCTATCAACATCCAACTTAGCGTACTGTGAACGTGTTGCGCGGACGTGTGTGTCGTACTGACATCTTAATAGGGTCACGAGTTAACGTGTGGCAGACGTAGATGTGTCGTGACTGACGTGTGAGTGACATGTGACTGACGTGTGAGTGACGTGTGAGTGACGTGCGGCTGTCCTTGTCTGGCGAGCCTCGTGTCAAACGTGTCAATTCGGCAAAAAGTTGTTAAATCGGCTAACATCGGCCGTTGTCGTGTCTTGACGTACTGTATGGGACGCGGCCTTTAGTAGAGTAATGGTTAGTGTGCTGGATTTCTGTGTGGGTATCCTAGGTTCGAGTTGTGAGAGTGCCACACGTGTTCATTAATTGCATGTATTTCATTAATTAGGTTTATTTGTAGGTTAATTTGTGGGTTTGTGATATTTCGAATTAGACAGTACCATAATTAAGTATCTCAGTAAAATTGCCGGAGAAACTACCAACGGTGTGATTCCCACTTCAGTTTATTACAGCCTCTAGGATGTGGGGTACGGTCGCACTAAAAAGTCATGTCAAGCCTCAACGATTTAAAGATCAGATGAAGTATTGAGGGATAAGCCTTTACAAATTTAACCCTTTCACGCTTTTATGACGCAGAGGTTGCCAGATTAGCAATAATAAATAGAGTTCTCTCACTCTTATAATTACCTCTCCAAAATTAGTTTTCTGTCCACAGCTAACTCAAAGACAACTGCAGAGGTTAAGTAACTAAACTAAAGGTTTCTAAATACGCCTGATGGTAACAAAGGCTTTAAAGTATCCCTAATAGGCTCAAAATCGCGTCATATGCCTGAAAGTGTTAAGCATTCGTTATCGTGAATCACCTCCATGTAAGCTTATTTCTAAGACTTGTTACGACCGGGGCTACGAATAAAACAAGGGCACTTAATGATTGGACTAGTAATAGGGCACTATGCAACAACGGTACGGTACGCTAGATCCAAACCCTCGAACTTATATGCTGGCGAACAAAAACACCTATACCCTCCAGAGTTAATCTGCGATAACGATAACGGAGAATCCTTAACTGGGCATAAATGTACTCTACTTCAGGCTAACCCACACTGGTATAGCCTGATAACAAACAAGATGCAAGTTACGTTAAAATGCATAAAAGGGAAGCTATGGAAAGATCAATTAAATCACTGCAAGATTTAATACAATAAAAAGATGCTTCAATACAGTTACTCTAAACAACAATAAACTCTTCACTCCTATCTGAAAGAAAGTGAAGTATAGTCCTACAGCATAGACCTGGAAACTTCTGAAGAAAGTCTGATGCTAATAAGATGCTCGTATCTTAAATTATATAAAGGCAGGAGGCAGGACACCACACGTGTAGACTGAATACACTAAAAGATAGGACATATAATGTTAACTGACACGAGAATACTATAAATGCGCAACGGCAGCAATGCTCGACACTAAAAGAAGTACTTCCTCATCAACGAAACAGTCTGCTATGGTTGTGCGGCTCAGCAACAACCTAGACTAATAAATGCTGTGAATAATAATGAATACATAACAAAAGAGCTTATGTCCTAACTAGTGTCTGCTCGGCGAATAAAGTCTAGCTGGGGTATCAAGGTTAGGAAACTGTGGCTGAGCAAGACAGGCTCATAGCCTAGCGTTGTCCTAAAGGCGGTATGATTAAAGTTACGTTAATGACGGGGATGCTCTCTTGGTAGATCCAGATCTCAAGTATCTGGTTCTACCCTGGCGATCCCACTAAAGTCAAGCAAAGAGGCAGCACTGTGTTATAAGGTAGTAGGCTAATGCCCTCTTACAACACGATGCTGCACTCGCAAAGGACACAACCAAAAGGACAACCTAGGCTACCACAGAAACCGTCTAAGTCGTGTAGGTATAAGTAAACCGTACACACATCGGTGACAACGACAACAGAAACCTTATCCCAGTCTAGCATTAAATAACCGAGCAAAGCACTAATGATAATGAGGGAGACACACACAAAGAGTCATCAAACCTCCATAGACTAAGGACACTGAGGGAGACACACACAGAGTCATCAAACCTCCATAGACTAAGAACCCTTATAGCCTATTCTAATACATGTAAATATATATGAGAGCGACGCACACAATACGATGGGCCGATATGAAATCGTGTACAGAACCCAAAGGGAGTATTGTGACGTTAAAAGATTAGAGGAATGAAAGAAAGGAAGTTGAGTGAGAGAGACAGTATCAGAATGGTGGAGATATCGGTGACAGTTATAAAAAGGATGTTAGTCGTGTGCGCCCCTAGCCTGCTCTGAGGAGGGTAGCTCCTCGGGACCCTCACGCAGGAGGTTAGTTACACAGGAGCTCGCAAGGGCATGATGGTCGGCCAGTCACGGGCCGAGACGTCACAAGGCAGCAGGCGTCCTGGCCGCGTCAGGGTCTGCCAGCCAATCAAAGGCGTGGGAAAGCCCGCGCGAGGGTGGGAAAACTCCTCCGGGAGGAGGAGGAGGGAGGCAACACTCACTACTACCTCGCTGCCCGCTCTCTCTCTCTCAACTTCACACTACAATGCATCTTATATTCTACTAATGATATAAAATACTTCCCGTTGTCACAGACCAAAATGAAGACCACCACTGGACTGTCTGTAACAATGCAAGTACTATGAAAGAAAGAACAACATTCTCTGATAACTGTAGCCCATTTCACTGCCCTGGCGAGCGCTAATGGCTAACGAGAAGCGATTCTGCCAACGCTGGTAGGCGTCACAGACTTCTCCTGGATAATCAAACAAAATCTAAGTTGTGTATAGTTATTATGTACTATACAGTAGGTAGCGCCAGCGAATTTGACAATAATCTTGACCCTTTAACTTCATATAACTCGAATTGAATAAATGCAATCGGGCTGACGTTTCTATCATTTGGGAAGAGTCCACCAGGAAATAGGTGTGGATATTTACTGCCAGTTTGTTATAGGCCATTTTAAGTTACAGAGAGGTCAGGGATCAAGATTATTGTCAAGTTCGTTGGCACTACCTATAATGTTCAAACACATATAATAAATTACAGTAAGTTATTGTATTTACTAATGCTAAAGTAATTACCTTATTATCTATCTCTGTCCTTCCACCTCGCTCTCGTACACCTTCTTAGTCATGCTCTCGCTTCCCATACGTTCCATATGGCCGAACCATCTCTAGGTGTTCCTTTTCACACTTTCCAGTACATCTACCTCTACACCACACCTCCTTCTTACTTCCTCATTCGTCTGTCTATCCCTCCATGATACTTCGCACGCACTTCTCAAGTAACTCATTTCCACCCCTCTCACTCTTGGTCTGAGTCTCTTCTCAAACGTCCATGCTTCGCTTCCGTACGTCTTATTATAAAAGGACCTAAAATGCATATTGTCCGGGTTCTGTGTGTGTTGTCTTAAGTTCGAGTGCTGGGAGAGTCACATGTTTTCATCAGTTTCGTGTTGGTTGTTGTTAAGAGAGGTATTAAGAATACTGTGTTGTATTTAATTTATAGTTAAATTGTCATGATCATCAATTTGCGGCATGATCATTTGATTGCGGCAAACTCTATTGTTTGATACTCCTGAAACAAAAACCAATGGGACTAAACATAAAGAAGAAGGGGGACCAGAAAAACGGCCCATCTCCCCTTGACATAGATTAACTTAGGAGATAAAATGATATAAAAAGTTGATCTCCTAATCTGCTAGACCAGTGTTGTGGATAAATGTTAAGGGAAACACCGCTCTTGTTATACCGGCTTTAACCCTTTCTCTGCGGGTGACGTTCTGTAACGCATAGGCAATTTACAGCAATTTCCAGGCTTTAAAAGACTGTAAAAGCCGTAGAAATCGAGTGTCAGTGGGCGGGAGCTTGAGGGATCTCCGTACGACCCTCAGAGTAGCCAGCCGCTCGCTGAGGGAGACTGTGGTCTCGCGCGCCTGTCTCGACAGTGTTGCTGAGCGAGCGAGTGCTAATAATTAGCGAGTTTTCCCGAATGTCTATGGCAACGCTGCGGGTGAACCCCGCCACTTACTAAGCTCGTTCTGGTGTCATTTTGAAGTTATTTTCGCCTAGTTTTCGGCAGAATACAGTTAATTTAATGCAGATACTTGATTAATCATTCAGGAGTGCCTGAATATGCCCTAAATAGCGCAAATAGGCCTGCAGAGAAAGGGTTAAGGGGGGTAGTGCTTGGTTTTTGGTCCATATATTTATTTATTAATTTATTGTTGAGTTTCCTCGCTAGACCTCCATCAAGCTTAGTAAAACATCCCCTAGACCCCCTTTCAAGATAAATGTGTACAGGTAGAAAAATGTCCCGGCCAAAGGCCGATTCGTTCTAAAATTAGAAGCTCACCATCGCTCGCCAGGAAAAAATCAACAGCTAAAGGGCATAAAAGGTCTTAATATTGACAAGAAATGGGGAGAAAGGTCTTAAAATCGACAAACTAATGGAAGGAACGTCTTAAAATCTCAAAACTAATATGCTAAACACGAGGAAGAAAGGGGTCCAGAAAAAGCGAGTACTACCCCCTTAAGCAGCTTTCATTCACTATTCAGGAATTATTATGTGTGACTCTACAACTTGCAAATAGTAAAATTAACTTAACAAATAAACTAATGAATAAAATCAATGAAACTAATTAATACAAGTGGTACTCCAAGGATTCGAACCTAGGGTACTCGCACCAAAATTCGGCCTACTAACTAAGATGTTGTGAACCAATTAAAGTTCGTCCGAAGTAATAAGGATAATGTGTGGGATTATTAAGTAAAAGGATGGCTAATTAAATTTGCCGCGTTCCTGTCTGTTCGGGGGATGAAGTGACTTACATAGAGTTACACACATATGCAGACTACATAGACCCTGTGGGCTGGAATACGCAATCCGGAAATCTATTTAACCCCTTCACCACCATAACGTAATTTTCATCATATTCTGGCTACCACTAGGGGCTTTTCTTTAGCTTAAAATTGATCTCTATGACTCAAAGGGGTATGTACGATCTTCATAAGCCCTCTGAATAACATAGGTCTTTCTTAAACTTCGTAAGATATCGTTGAACTTTAGCCAGAATCAAAGGTGAAAAGGTGTCATGGTGCTAAAATGGTTAAAATTAGGTGAAAAGGTGTCATGGTGCTAAAATGGTTAAAATTAGGTGAAAAGGTGTCATGGTGCTAAAATGGTTAAAATTAGAAGGCATTACTAAGTTTAAGGGCAGGAGAGTAAATCAGGTTCTCTCACCACCAACCTACGACGCCACACCGTACTACACGAATTTGTTATGTATTCATGCAGACATACTACGATAAAAAGTCAGGCCACAAGTCGCTACGCAATTTTAGTGGACCCTCTGAAATTGCATAGCCTTCCACGAGATAACAAGAGACACTGTTACGAGGTGTCACTAAACGAAACACATGCAGACTTAAATGAGAACTGCTTGTCGTGTCATGTCGTGGTCCAAATCGTGAATGTGTGACGGGGCCATAAATGTAGGCTACTGCGCACAATCTTGGAATTGTGGATTTTTCTCCTGACAGTGACTTTTTCCTGTCGCAATTTTGGTATGATTTTGAAACTCATCTCATAGAGGGTAACTCCTATCATCCTGCAGACCGACATATTTATACCCCATACAATTTCAGGTAGGCTACAAGTTCTGGCCATTCTCGGTAAGAGATAGACAAACCAAACTGAAATGATTACCGATTACGGATTACTGATATTTACTATAGGATGTAAGGTATCTTAAAATAACCCCCTAGAAATACTTTTTCTAAAGTATCTATTTCTTTATCCTCCCCATTTCCCCAGCTAACCTAATCCCACAAGGACCCCAATGGAAATACGCCTAACGGCCTTATTGGGCTATCCTTAGTTGGAATTATGCAAGGCTGGTACATGTCATATTTGTAACATACTATGTGGTACCAACTCTGTAAATTGCTAACTGAGTAAATATTATTATTATTATTATTATTATAATTATCTACTTGTGACGCTAGAGTTGCCATTCAACAGTTTTCCACACTTCAGTGGTTTCAGTGGTGTTTGGTGTTGTGAGTGAAATTAATAAATTAGATTATATACAAGAATGCGATGTTGGCCAGAATAGGTTAATAACGGCATCATCCATCGGACTGCAGGGAAGGCAATTAATCTCTCATTTCGTTCGTCAAGGCTTGTTCCAGGAATTTTAAAAAGACCTCCGTCTACGTATTGTGAAAAACCTGTTATCCTCCGGCAAATTGTGGGGTTGAGTGAGTGAATGTGACAGTGAATGAAGGAGGATACATGTTTTTCATAATACGTGTTGCTAGGCCCCAAACGCGCGAGCAACTGTGGCTTTCAACCATCCGACACATCCCCTTTTATTTATGTGCATCACACATGTTACATACAAATAAAGTTTATGTTTTGTTTTACCCTACTGTGGAAAGACTACGGATACACCACTCCTGCCCGGGCCTCACACAGTGGCATGACCCAGTCTAGTCGAACTGAGCTCATGACGCTGGTGGCATTGTTCCAGGATGTTAAAGTTTAGGATTTTACTCATTTGCCAAATCATTATTTTAAATTAACTGAGTATACAAATACAGCACAGTATAATGGAATTAGTTTAAATTGTGACATCAACTTAATATCTTTGGTAATAAATAGGAATGAATAGAGAATGCTAGTGAATATATGAGTGTACACGCAGTCGTTTGGGAGAGGGGGTCAGGCGTCAGTTGTACTAGATGATAGTTGGCAGGAGCCTGGCCCGGGGAGCCGGTAGAAATGAAGGGTATGCTTGGATGCATGGTGCGCGCGCTTCATGTCTGCCTGCAGAAATCAGAGCCTCTCCGGGAGATCTGGGACCTGGGAATCTTATGCTGGGGATCCCAAATGGGCTTGGGTCTCTTGGTATTTCTTCTGGACAACCTAGATGTGTGTGATTTTGTGTTTTGTTTTTCTTTATTGTTTTTTGTTGTGTTGTGTTGTGTTGTGTTCTCCCTGTTGAAGCTCTGTCTCGAGTCGGCCACCCCCAATAAAAAAATGGGGTATACCCCAGAGTATATAGATAGATAGATAGATAAATTATTACAAGTTATTCTATTGTCCCCATCCATCTTTGCTTACGACAGATATTTAACATTTATGTCTGCTTTTTGTTCATTCAACAAGGCGAAAGGATAAATTTAACAATGTCTAGAAATAATGTATAGCGATATAATAATGTTCTCGTAGTTTTTCTTGATGATGTTTTGTCAGTCAAAACATCCTTCCTTCAATGTTAGCCTTAATGTCACTACAAAGGGTCTAAAAGTAGTACCTCCCAATCAGGTGTCCTTTCCACATGAAGCGACCTAACGAAATTGATTTTTCCTCATAGTGAAATTAATTATTTCTATTGTCCTTGTGTTGTTTTGAATGTCATAGTATTTAGCACCGTGTAACCTATAATAGCAGTAACAGTGATTTACATTCGGTTAAACTGGCATCAACAGCGAGCAAGCCAGCTTCACAGTTTTACCATGAAAGGGAAATATCTCCAGTGGGGGAAATTTGACCCTACAAAAGAAGATTCTATCAAAGGTTAACATGATTAAGGTAATTTAGTAGTCGCAATAAACTGACACATTTTTACAAACAGAGTTAATCTTTTGAGTAAACAGATAAATTTGTGGCCACGAAGTAAAACTCGGAAGTAGCTGCTAGGGAAATTTCATAGAGTTTCTGCGGAGCTGCGACTTGCGAGCTGGTATCAATGCAGGTTCAGTTATCTCCTGGCAGTCGTTGGGAGAGTATGTGTGCCGTGCTCTGTGTTCACTCTCCTTCTCGCCCCCTCTCACACCCATTCCCCACATACGTACACCTTTCTTTTCCAGTCTCTCTTCCTAAATATCATATTGTCCTTACACTTTCAGTACGATAATTTATTCATCATTTCATTCTGGCTGTCGTAAAATGATTCTATCCATTTTAACAAGACACTCAGTCTTAGTGTTAATTGTTTTTTGTGTATACCCCTTTGATTCCTACTTGCCCTTATTTAACTGAATACAATCGCTTAACCCATACACTACCGGTGACGTTCTTTTAATTTTATTCTGGCAACTATTAGACGATTGTATTCAGCTTTGGATGGACCTCTACCAAATAAAAGGCTACCGACTATCTCAAATAATCCATATAGCTACCATATATCCTTCCTAAGCTTCATAAAATCGTCTGAATGTAGCTAGACTAAAGTATAACAGACGTCGCTGGTACTCAAAGGGTTAGTATGACGTATCTTCGTCTAATTCTAGCTATCATATAAAATCCCAGCTTAGAAAATATCCGTGTGAGTCGGAGAGCTGATTGCCGTATTCTGAACCTCTTTGTTTCCGTGGATTCCATTTCAAGATTATTAACGGCTTAGGCCCATTAGTTTTTCTTTTTTCTTTTTAAGACGTTCACCCCACTAGTTTGCTCATTTAAGACATTTAGCCCCATGTATGTCAAATTCTATGACCGTTCGTTCCATTTAGGTGTCGATCTTTTCCTGGCGAGCGAAAGCGAGCCTGTAATTTAGGAGGATTCGCCTTCGGCCATTTTTTTTTTTTTTTTTTGCCGAAATATGTACATATTTATCTTGGGGGTATTTTCTTTAAGCTTGTTGGTGTTGGGAGCAATCTAAAAACCTCCCCTTAAGGGGGTAGTGCTTGTTTTTGTTATCTCTATATTCACTATTTATTTATTTATGGGTTTTTTCGCTAGACCTCCATCAAAATTAAAATAACAAACCCAGGATCCCCTTGCAAGATAAATATGTAAATTTTTCGGTAAAAAAAATCCCCGGCCGAAGGCCGTTTGCTTCTAAAATTACAGGCTCGCTATCGCTCGCCAGGAAAAAAATCTACACCTAAATAGCACGAAAGGTCTTAACATTGACAAATAAATGGGACGAAAGGTCTCAAAATCGCCAAACTTACGGAAGGGACGTCTTAATATCTCAAATTTAATATGCTAAATATGAGGGAGAAGGGGGTCCAGAAAAAGCGACTACCACCCCCTTCAGATAGTGAATTATTTATTGCGGAGAATGGACGGATAATTGGACATAAAACACCATTAACCCTTTGAGTACCAGCGACGTGTGTTATGCGTTATTCTAGCTATATTTAGACGATATTATGCAGCTTGGGAAGGATCTGTGGTAGTTGAAAGGGTTGGTTGAGAGAGTGTGAAGCCTTATTATGGCTAGAGGCCCTTCCTATGCTGAATAAACTCGTCTAATAGTTGCCAGAATATGATGAAAAAGACGTCCCTGGTACTGAACAGGTTAGGAGAGAGGAAGTGTACTCTATTGACTACGTTTAAGGGGGGATAGTTCATTTTACTGGACCCCCTTCTGCCTCATGTTTAGCATATTGTTTTGTTTTGTTTTTTTAGACGTTCGTTCCATCACTTTAGCCATTTTGAGACCTTTCGCCCCATTTCGTTGTCAGTATGAAGACCTTTCGTGCCATTGAGGTGTCGATTGTGTCCTGGCGAGGGATGGCGAGCCTGAAATTTTAGGAGCCGGGACATTTTTCTACCGAAAGATGTACAAATTTATCCTGAAAGAGGGTCAAGGGAGTGTTTTTTAAGCTTGATGAAGTTCCTTCTAAAATTAGAGGCTCGCTATCGCTCGCCAGGAAAAAATCGACACCTAAAGGGCACGAAAGGTCTGAATACTGACAAAAAAATGAGGCGAAAGATCTCAAAATCGCCAAATTAACGGAACGAACGTCTTAAAACCTCAAAGGTAATGTGCCAAGCATGAGGGAGAAGGGGGCCAGAAAAAGCGAGTGTACCCCATTAAACAGAATGAAATGACGCCACCGTACTCATATATCAACATCATATAAATGACGCCACCGTACTCATATATCAACATCATATAAATGA
>JAGKTK010056977.1:0-10978 GCA_018397895.1 Paralithodes camtschaticus | reverse complement strand
ATATACATACAGTATATACAGGTATATATGATCAGACATTTAGTGAGTGCGTCTCTCACTTTTTGTAAGCTGCGGAATTATGTTGTAGCAAGTCGTAATATGCACTTCAAAACAATGAATTAAAAACTCACACTCCATTAAGATGTGTTGCCAGATAAGGAGAGCTTGGTGGCAACTGCTCACTGTTGCCAGATCCACAGACATATCTCCACTCAAGCTTCTGCAATAGTCCCTTGCTGCATGCCTAATAATATGGGAAATCATAAATAACTGTATAAAATGAAGAAACATGTAAAATGAACTAGCGATCAATTATGTACATTAATTTATCTATTGCAAGACAACTTAACCCCGACGAGATGGACACGAATGAATCGCTACCATGCTCTTTTGCCATCTTTTAGCTGGCGACCCTCCTCCCACCCAACACCAATGTAATTCATATACCTCCTAACTCCATCCTTTCATCTAATTCTAGGTTTGCCTCTTCCTTTCCGCACTTCCACCCTTACTCATCCATTACTTATTCTCGCACTCTACTGTATACTTCATAAGACTGAACCACCTCAAGGTGTTCCTATTCATACTCCAGCACATCCTCATCGTGACACCACACCCGTCTGATACTTCCTCATTTGTCTGTCTATCTTTTCATGTGATTTCATACATACTTCTTGAGTAACTAATTTTTACCCTTCTCACTCCTGATGTATGTCTCTTCAACAATGTCCATGATTCATTCCCGTATGTCAGTGTCGGGATCACCACAATATCATTCAGTGACTTATTTACTTCTATACTCACCTCCCTTTTCTTTGTCACTGCTTTCCTTAGCAGGGGTACTCCAACATCCACTACTCTTACTTGTATTTATTATATGACACCTTTCATATATATACTGAACAACCATGGGGACATCACACACCCTTGCTTTAACCCAACACTTTGATCAAAGAACTTGTTCTTTTCATCCTCTACTTGTACTCTTGCCCTTGCACCCTTGATCAATTTATTGTAAAGAAAATAGTTGTACAGAGCCTTATTATGTTTATAATAAATGGAGACATTCTTTTGAAGCAGATTGTATTTAAGGTGGGGAACACTCACCATGCCATATGACTCTGGTGGAAGTAGAAACAGTCACCGTCCAGGTCAATGAAGGGGTCACTGCAGACTGTGATGGCCTCGGGGGTCACGGTTTGGTCCCCGGTGCTGCCTGAAGCTCACACATTACGGTATGTATTATATAAAATATAATATATAATATAATATAAATTGATGCCATCTCAGCCAGGCTTCTAGACTTAAAATTTATAGCTAGGCATGTTAAACCTTATGTGGTGTGAGGCGGGTCTCTTTGGATACTCCCGGTTTCATTCCGTTAGTTTAGAGATTTAAAAATTATTCATGCCATTAGTATGGCGATGATAAGACGCTTCACACCATTCAAGTGTCGATATTATCCTGGGCAATCGACAGCGAGCCTGTAATTTAGAAACATACTGGCCTTTGTCCGTGACATTTTTCTCCCGAAAATCCGAAGTGGTCTGGTTAGCACTTTATATTTTCCCAGGCAATCCGCCCCCCCCCCCTCAGAGCCGATGATCAGTGGAATTCCTTAGCAACTGTTTTCTCGATACTTGATGATAATATATGAAACTACGATATCTCTTTATCCTAATATTGCCAAAAAGAAATCATAATTAACACCATATTTCGCTACAATATGTTCGTGAATATTGAATAATCAAGATAGGGACATGCCACTTTATTATTAACTATTATTATTATTATTATTATTATTATTATTATTATTATTATTAATGAAGAAATAGTGCCACAAGCCAATCAAAAGGTGGGATTTCCTCAGGTGTGGTACATAAAAGTTCAGCAAACTTGCCCGTCTGGTAGCCCGAGGCTCTCCACCAATCACAAGCATCCCCTGACCCCGCCGTCTCTCACATCTCACCACCGCTAAAACGTCCAGCTTATATCTTGCCCTCATTTCACTCTCGCATATTCCGTCCCAGTAAAAAAAAATCCAACATCATGGTGCCATCCTTTTACTCCCGTCAGCCACTTAAAAATGTGAAGAACATTTTACCAGGGAGATATTACGAAAAAGTAAATGAAGAGGAAGATAAACGACAAGTTCAAAGCTGCCGCGCGGGCGGTGGTGACACACAGAGCGTGTCTCAGCCAATCACAGGCCGCCGTTGTGGGAGAGGCGGGTATTTAAGGAGGGGGGTGGGGCTGGTAGAGTCGCATGAAGGCACAGGGTAGCCTGAGCAACAACTTCTCTCTGAAGGCAACTCCTACCCACCTATCCTTCCGAACCATCATGGGAGGGTATAAGAAGACAACAAAGCGAGCCAGCCTGATCTATTGGAGGCAGCTTACCACCAAAGCAAGGAGAAAATAAATAACTCCACTGGTGCCCGGGTTCACCTGCAGTATCCGGTCGCGTGCCACCACATAGCATGCCTCCAGAGTAGTACAGGAAACCAGGTGGTGGATGATACAGAGAGATTCCACTGAAATTATTGGCCGGCTTTGAGGTGGTGATGGCAAAGAAACAAGAATAGTATAGAAGATTTTTTGTTTTTATAATGGACCCTTATGGGCCCGAAAAGACTCACTGAGAGAGAGAATGTTTGACAGACTGTATATAACAGATAGTTCGGGGGGTCGTATGCAACCAACTGTCTCATGAGTTTAGGCTGATCAGACGAGTGGACTACTTAGAATCTAACTCGATCTGATAAGTAGATAATAAAGTAATGATACCTGCAACCTATGCAGGCTAGAACAATAGGACTTGTGATAGTAGAGCTTTAGCTAGAGTATTTTATAAGATTGGCAATCAAGCCTCCCCATTTGGAAACACTTTTGTTATAAGGAAACTACTGTATGTTATCAATATAGATATAACCTCGTCGAAAGCATGCTATCGATCTCGTGTAATATCTATCATATGAAATAAGGATACATCTTATACGAATAGTTTCTATGGATTTTATTAATAGTTATTGTGTCTTAAGACCGCCGTTGAAGTAAGTCAAACTCTGAATAGCGTAGTACAGATAGGTTGTAATGGGAATTTAAAACACCGAAGAACAATTTATACTGTATCATCGTATGTATTCAAATTCTTCAAGTTTGAACCTATTTTGACCCGGATCGAGAAGCATTAGCAATAAGGGATATTGATTGCCTTTAAGTTTGTTGAATAAAGTATAAACTTCCGAATAACTGTCAAATTATTCCAGCCCTATTAGTATAAGTATTAATAAAATATATACTACAATTATTATTATTAATATTATTATTATTATTATTATTATTATTATTATTATTTTGTTTTAATTATTTGTTTTTACCTGAAAATGCAGCCAAGTAGACGACAGTAAGGATGGTGATGGTTGCAGGTAGTGACGTCATCATTAGTAAGCTTACGTACGCTGAAAGGGAAAGGTCTGTAATTATTGAAGGGGTTAACCTTTTTTGGTCAGAGGGGAGGCTTTTTGGAACTCGCCTGTTTCGCTCCATTGTTTGGCGATAATTAGACGTTATACCCCTTTCAAGTGTAGATTATTTTGTTTGTTTTCTGGGCGAGCGGTAGTAAGCCTGTAAAGCCTCTGTCGCACACAGGACTTTGTCAACACGTCCTTGGCTGATTTTACGGAATTTTGGGTCGGGAACAAATGTGGGGTACCTGGCTAAATAAAATCGTCTAATGGTAACCAGAATAAGATGAAAAGTACGTCATTGAGCTGAAGGGGTTGCAGAACTTTGGGAAACACGGTCATTTAAAAGTCTGGAAGGGTTGGGATGCCAGTGTGACTGACAGGCCCTTAAGGGGGGTCACCTGTTTTTTTTTGTTTTTATCTTTCTCTCCTTTTCTCTCTTTCTCTGGCTTGTATCCATTCGGGCCCATTCAGCTAACTGTTTTAAGTTGTTTATCCCCATCCAGGTGTCGATTTCTTCCTGGCGAGCGATAGCGAGCCAGCATTGTATGGAGAAATCCGGCTTCGCCGGAGAAATGTTTCTATTGAAAAATGTAACAAATTTAGTTTGCTGTCAAAACAAAAATACATATTTATATGCTGGTTCGCTACCGTTCGCCAGGAAAATATTGACACCTGGATGGAGGTAAAAGTCTTGAAACAGTAGGCTGAATGGGGCCGAATGGATACAAGCCAGAGAAAGAGAGAAAAGGAGTGAAAAAAGCAGGTCACCCCCCTTAACCCCCCATGGGGGTTAGGGAATAGAATATGCCCCACGTGCCTTCTGCGTGTCGTAAGAGGCGACTAAAGAGGTTGGGTCGGTGGGCTTGCGACCCCCACCCGGAAAAAATATCTAAGCATAGAAAAACGAACGAACAGCCTCGGATGCGGACGGAACCAACGTTGACGAACCACGACCGACTAAGGACATGCCTTCGGACATTCTGAGAATGGCTACGTGGAATGTTAGTGGCATGAATGATGGCACAAAAGAAAGAGAGGTTCTGGAAGTGTTAGTGAATGCCAGGCTGGATGTATGTGGAATGACAGAGACCAAATGGAAAGGTTCAGATGTGAGAGAGTGGGAGTGTGGAATGGGTGTGTGTGCTGGAGTGAGTGAAGGAACAGCGAGAGAAGGTGCATGTTTGTTTGTAAGTAGCAAATGGAAGGAATGTGTAAGAGAGTATGGGTCTGTGGGTTCAAGGATTGTGTGGGTGAGAATGAAAGTAGGAATACAAACGTGGGTGATTGTATGCGTGTATGCCCCGACAGAGGATATACTTGAAAGAAAGAAAGAGGAGCTCTGGATGAATGTGGAGGCGTGCCTGGAGAAGTTTGACAAGAACGAAAGAATATTTCTGATTGGGGATATGAATGGTAAGGTGGGTGATAGGAAAGTTGAGGGAGTGGTGGGAGGGTGGGGGGTACCATCAGAGGTGAATGGGAATGGTAGTGCACTTGTGGACGTATGTGTGGGGAGGAGGCTGTGGATAGCCAACACCTTCTTCTGACACAGAATGATCCACAGGTACACGTGGAAACGGATGTTGACGATGAAGGATAAGACGGTGGTGGAACGAAAGTCATTGATTGATTATGTATGTGTGGATGAACGAATGAAGAAATCTGTGGTGGATGCTAGGGTGTATAGGGGTATTGGAGGGGGTCTGTCTGATCATTATGTAGTGGTAGCTAAGGTTAGGATACAAAAGAAGTGGGTGAGGAGAGCTGGAGGGAGGCGAGAGGAGGGTGGAATGGTGAGGAGGGTGGAGAGGTTGCAGGAGGAGGAAGTCAGGGAGGAGTACAGGAGAGCAGTGGAAAGACGACTAGGTGGGTTCGACCTGGAAGTTATGGAGGAAGTGGAGGAGATGAGCAAGGTGTTTAAGGATGAGATCTGTGCAGCATGTGAGGAGGTGTGTGGAGTGAGGAGAAGAGGGAGGGGAGTGAAAGGTACAGCATGGTGGACAGAAGAGGTAAGAATAGCTGTGGAAGAAAAGAAGAAAGCATATAGAGAGTGGTTGGGTAGTAGAGGGAATGAAGATTTCGAGAGACAGAAACGAGCGAGGTACGTGGAGAGTAAGAGGGTGGTGAAGAGAGTAGTGAAGGAAAGTAAGAGAAGAGTAGATGAGGAATTTGGAAGGAATCTGAGTGTAAAATGGAGGGAGAGTAAGAAACTGTTCTGGAAAGAAGTCAAGAAAGTTAGGGAAGGTAGCAAGGGAAACAGTAAGGGTGTGAAAGATAAGAATGGGAGAATGCTAGCCGAGAAGCAAGAGAGAGTCGAAAGATGGAGGGAGTACTTCAGTGAGTTGCTAAATGTAAGGAATGAAGAGCCAGCAAACATAGCTGGATATGGTATGGGAGGGAGAAGAAGAGAAGTAGTGGAGGAGGAGGTGGGGATCAGGAGGTCAGAAGTGTGGGAAGCCATGAAAAGAGTGAAGTTGGGGAAAGCACCAGGAACAGATGGAGTGTGTGGGGAAATGTTGAGGTATGGTGGTGAGATAGTGATAGAATGGGTATGGAAAATGTGCAAACTAGCATGGGAGAAGGGGAGTGCACCCGATGACTGGAAGACTGGCATAATAGTCCCCCTATATAAGGGCAAAGGGGAAAGAGGAGTGTGTGGTAACCACCGAGGAATATGTCTTCTAAGCGTAGTAGGGAAGGTATACAGTAGGGTAGTGATTGAGAGAGTGAGAGTGAGAACGGAGAAATGGATAGGCGACGAGCAGGGAGGTTTTAGGAAGGGAAGAGGATGTGTAGATCAGATTTTTACCCTGAATTGTGTTGTGGAGAAGTATCTGGAGAAGAAACAAAAGGTGTATGTTGCCTTTATGGACTTGGAGAAGGCCTATGACAGAGTGGATAGAGAAGGTTTGTGGAAAGTACTTAGAATATACGGAGTAGAGGGCAAGTTGCTGAAAGCAGTGAAGAGCATGTATGAGGGTGCAAAGGCGGCAGTACGTGTGGAGAGTGAGCAGAGCGAGTTCTTTGACCTGAATATTGGTTTGAAACAGGGGTGTGTGATGTCCCCGTGGTTGTTTACTGTATATATGGATGGAGTCATGAAAGAAATCCTATCAAGAGCAGTGGATGTTGGTGTATCGCTGAAAAGGGAGGGAATTGAGTGGAAGCTACCTATACTGCTGTTTGCGGATGATACAGTTCTGATGAGTGATAATGAATGGGAGTTGCAGGGTCTGGTAAATGAGTTTGGAACAGTGTGCGAAAAACGGAATTTGAAGGTAAATACGGGGAATAGCAAGGTTATGGTCTTCGAAAGGGGTGAAGTCACAGAGTGTGAGGTGAAGCTGAACGGTCAGGCTATGGAGATCGTCAACTCTTTTAAGTATCTGGGCAGTGTGTTGAGTAAAGATGGGACTATGGATGAAGAAGTGCGGGAGAGGGTACAACAGGGGAAGAGGGCTGTAGGAATGCTAAAAGCAGTAACAAGAAATAGGGTGGTCAGTATGGAAGTGAAGAAGTCCTTGCATGACAGTGTGGTAATCCCGACACTGACTTACGGAAGCGAAGCATGGACGTTGTTGGTTGAGAGACTCAAACCAAGAGTGAGAGCAGTGGAAATGAATTACTTAAGGAGTGCGTGCGGAGTTACATGGAGGGATAGACAGACTAATGAGGAAGTAAGAAGGAGGTGTGGTGTGGAGGTATATGGAACATATGGAAAGCGAGAGAATAACTAAGAGGGTGTACGAGAGCGAGGTGGAGGGACAGAGAGGGAGAGGTAGCCCGAATATGAGGTGGAAGGATGGAGTGAGGAACTACATGAACGAAGGTGGTGCTGGTTGGGGGGAGGGGCGTCGGCTGACTGGGGACAGAGATGCATGGGGGCAGTTCGTTCGTGGCCACCCCTTCGGGGATCACGGCGTCAGGCAATAGATAGATAGATAGACCCCCCTTAACTTATATGAAATTGGTATTCGGCCAGGATATTTTTCAATCTAATATTGTACAAATTTACCTTGGGTGGACATTTTTTAGTTTGAAGGAAGTTATCGAAGGCGTTCTCGTTAGCCTAGGAGACAAACTAAATACATTGTTAGAAAATGGGAAAAACATGCAAGATCCTCAATAATAAATAACCCATTCAGTACCAAAGACGTCCTTTTCATCCTATTCTGGCAACTATTAGACGATTTTATTCAGTTTAGGAAGGATCTGTAGCATTTAATAAGACTTCAGACTATCGCGATCAACCCTTTTAACTACCACCAGATCCTTCCTTAGCTGCTTAATATCGCCTGGATATAGCTAGAATGAAATGTTACACACGTCGCTGGTACTCAAAGGGTTAACATAATGTTATAATAACCCAAAAGACGTTGGACCAGATCGTGTCAAAGGTTCGAATGGTTGCATACTTACTAAGGTTAATGTGTGCACGGCGTCAGACCCCACTCAGGTGACTTGGTGTTGTCAAGGGTAGAAGGGAATTAATGCCACCTGGCTAATGGTGTTAATATATATAACCCAAGGAGACTGGTTAGTTCCGGGGTGTCTCTATGGTTCCGCTGATTAGGGCACCTGTCTTGTTCTGGGGAGGACGTGGGAAATGGGTTACTGCATTCACATACACAATACACACACACACACACACATACACACATACACACACCATACCATACCACACCATACACACAGCCACGCCATTTACACACAACACACCATACCACACACACACACACACACACACACACACACACACACACACACATATATACTGTACATATAAACAGACACACACCATACCATACCACACCACACACACAGACACGCCATTTACACACAACACACACACACACACACACACACACACACACACACACACGAAGTATCAAAGCTGGCCCCTGCTAATACAATGTACGTCATCCACGTTGGATCCAACGATGTACAGCGAACCCGGTCGGAAGATTTGCTTTTAAAGTAACAGCAGCTGATCAAGTGGTTTAAGGAGAAGTCATCAAGGATCATCGTCTCAGGAATCGTCCCCCGGCTCGGTGTAGAGAGCCGATTTTACAACATAGCCACCAGCACAAATCGTTGTCTAGCAAACCTCTGCAAGAAGGAGAACGTGGGATTCGTCGACACCTGGGACAATTTCTACTACGATGACTATTTGTTTTCGGACGATGGAGTTCATCTGAACCAGGTGGGAGCAGCACGTTTTGGGCGTCTTCTCAACGATGCGGTGAAGGATTTTCGGAGAAGAAATCGACTCAGCACAGGACAACCAGGAAGGAGGACCGAAGACAGCGAGGACGGCAGTCTACAAAGGAATTAAATACTAATCCGTCAAGAACCGCGAATTTGGATAAAGCTCCACCAACACGACCCAAATTCAAAACCGTCAGGGATAACGACCGAGGACCGAGGACAGCCATGAATGTAAATGTAGATCCGACCAGAACCAAAAATTCGATGAAAGAACGATCTGCGAGTTCTAAAACCGCAACTTTAAAGGTTTTCTATGCAAACGCTCGTAGCATATGCAATACATTTTCAGATTTAGAGGAACTAGTGTTTACAGAAAATTATGATGTGATTGGCATAACAGAATCTTGGCTCAATACACAAGATAGAGACTTTTTAGCAGAGTATTCACTTCCCGGTTATGTAATGTTTGAGAAAAGCCGAATAAATAAAAATGGAGGTGGCGTTTTATTTTATATCAAAGAAAGTCTTAACCCGACCCTCGTGTCAAAACCTCAAATTGTGAACGTCGACACATCTTTTGTGCTAATAAAGAATAATAAAGGTACAAAAATAATACTTGCGTTAATATACAGACCTCCAGCTCAATCAGTGCAAACTGACCGAGAAATTTACGAACAAATTGCAGATGTAAGTAACTCACAAGATACCGTAATTTTTGGCGACTTTAATTTACCTGTGACCAAGTGGGACGATACTCTTACTTCACACTCCGGACATGACTTGTATACGAACTTGCAAGAGAGTTCGCTTTATCAATTTGTTCGAATGCCGACCCGTGGTAATAACGTTCTTGACATTGTACTTGCAACAAAAGAAGAATTGATAGAGAATTTGAATGTTGGTGATGAATTCAGTAACAGCGACCATCGTACGATAACTTTCACTTTAAAGTTTACTAGTAACGAACCAAATAGTAGCATCGAAAAAGTCCCTAATTTCAAGAAAGCAAACTTCCATAAACTTAGAGCTATGTTTAAAGAAACTGACTGGAGCTTTTTAATTAACAATAACGACATAAATACATCTTGGAAGTTATTCGAAACCACTTACCTAAAAGCAGTGCAAGACTGCATACCATCGAAAATACGGCGTCCAGGCCATAATAATAAGCCCAAATGGTGGAATAAAGATATTTCAAACTGCCTGCTTGCTAAAAAATTTGCTAATGATAGATTAAAATCCTCACAAAATGACGAAGAACGGGTGAAATTTGTAGAGCTACGACGCAAAGCCAAAAAGTTAATTAAGCAAAGTAAAAAGACCTTAGAGTTTCATATTGCGAATCAAAGTAAAACAAACCCGAAAGAATTCTATAGTTATATCAGAAAGAAAAAAGTAGTTACTTCAACTGTTGGACCGTTAGTCGATGAAAAAGGAGAATACACCAAAGACGAAGTACAAATGAGTAATGCCCTCAATACCTTCTTTGCATCAGTTTTTACAACAGAAGACCTCAGTGATATCCCTACACCATCGCCGATTCAGATTGATAATTCAGATGTTCTAAGCAATATCACCGTTACAGAGAGAGAAGTATTGAATTGTTTAGATAAACTCAAGGTAAATAAAACGCCAGGACCTGATACAATCTCGCCTAGAGTTCTAAAGGAAGCTAAGAATGAGCTCTCCAAACCACTGACATTACTATTCAATAAATCCTTGCAGTCTGGGACTATGCCTGATCAGTGGAAGCTAGCCAACGTAACACCGATATTCAAAAAAGGCAGCAAATCCCTACCCAGTAACTATCGTCCAATTAGCTTAACCTCAGTTGTATGTAAAATGCTAGAAACGGTCATACGAGACAGACTCGTAAATCACTTAGAGGAAAATAACATACTTAAAGATACTCAACACGGCTTTCGTAAAAAACGTTCCTGTTTAACAAACCTCTTAGACTTCTTCCACGATATCCTCAACCTCTACGATGAGAGTAAAGCTGTAGATATTATATACCTTGATTTTCAAAAGGCCTTTGACAAAGTTCCCCACAAACGTTTACTGCTAAAACTAAAAGCGCATGGAATACAAGACGGTGTGTTGAAATGGATAGAAAATTGGCTCAGCAACAGAAAGCAAAGGGTAGTCATAAACGGTAAGGCACCTAAATGGACCAATGTAAGTAGCGGGGTACCCCAGGGATCGGTACTAGGACCAATTATCTTTCTAATTTACATCAACGACATAGATGAGGGTCTCACCTGTACAATCTCAAAATTTGCTGACGATACAAAAATTGG
>JAGKTK010056975.1:0-10978 GCA_018397895.1 Paralithodes camtschaticus | reverse complement strand
CTGACCATTCATGTAAGGGATCTAGATCCCTTACATGAATGGTCAGTAAATTGGCAGATGAAGTTTAACATTGACAAATGCAAGGTATTAAAGATAGGGAAGATGCAAACAAATGTTAAATATAAACTAGCTAATTTAGAATTAGAAAATTCAGACTGCGAGAAAGATCTAGGTGTGTTTGTTAGCAATGATTTGAAACCTAGAAAACAGTGTATAAGCGTTCGTAATAAGGCAAACAGGATTCTCGGGTTCATCTCTAGGAGTGTGAGTAACAGAACTGCTGATGTTATCTTAAAACTTTACTTGTCATTAGTGAGACCCCATATGGATTATGCTGTCCAATTTTGGTGTCCTTATTACAGAATGGACATAGATTCATTGGAGAGAGTACAGCGTAGAATGACAAAAATTATCCATAATATTAGAAATCTTCCATATGAAGAAAGGTTGAAGAAATTAGGTTTACATTCGTTAGAGAGACGAAGAGTTAGAGGGGATATGATAGAGGTGTTCAAGTGGGTTAGTGGGATTAACAAAAGGGACATGACAAATGTACTAAAGCTCAGTGATAGCGAAAGAACTCGTACCAATGGTTTCAAATTAGATAAATTTCGTTTCAGAAAAGATATAGGCAAATATTGGTTTGGTAACAGAGTTGTAGATGGGTGGAATGGACTACCAAGTGCTATAGTGGGATCTAAAACGGTAGGGAGCTTTAAGATAAAATTGGATAATCATATGGACGAGAAGGGTTGGGTGTGAAGGGGGATCAGCCGGGTTGGGCCAATCAGCACTCTGCAAACCCCCATAATCCTGCGTTAATCTCTAACCGTTTTGGTAAGATGATCCTCAGGGTATTAGAGTGTTGAGCCTATAATTGGGCTTTGTAATTGAATTGGGGTTGTGTGGGACAGGGATCTGCCTTGCTTGGGCCAATCGGCTTTCTGCAGACTCCCATGTTCTTATGTTCTTATGTTCTAATGGGGCGAACGTCTTAAAATCTAAAAACTAATGGGGCTAAACACGAGGAAGAAGAGGGACCATAAGATCGACCCATATCGCCTTAAGCCAATTTAACATTAGCCTCTAATTATATACTGTATAGGTACCCCACCCCCGCCTAACCTTTACGGCCAGAACACGTGACCCAGGTGAAGGGTTACAAGTGATTTACCTTCGTTTAAAGGGGGGATGGTTGCTCTTTTAGGTCTTATTTATTTATTTTTTAGTTTCCTCGCTAGACGTTAATCAAGCTTAAAAGAACACCCCTTCGAGATAAATGTGTACATTTTTCGGTAGAAAAAAATGTTCCGGCCAAAGGTGGGTCCCTCCTAAAGTTACAGGCTCGCTTTCGCTCGCCAGGAAAAAAGTCGACACCAAAATGACACGAAAGGTCCTAATATTGACAAAAAATGGGATGAAAGGTCTAAAAATGGCCAAACTAATGAAAAAAAGCGTTGTAAAATCTCAAGAATAATGGGTGCTAAACATGAGGGAGAAGGGGGTACAGCAAAACGACCCATCTCCCCTTAATGTTATCTGTAGTTGAGATAACGATGTGTTGGCTAAGGGATCAAGATGGTGGATTAACGAGATTAAGGGGAGATGGGTCACTTTTCTGGACCCTTTTTTCTCTCATATTTAGCCCCATTAGTTTACAGATTCTAAGATGTTTGCTCCATTAGTTGGTCGATTTTAAGACCTTTAGCCCCATTTATTTGTCAATATTAAGACCTTTCGTGCTATTTAGGTGTCGATTTTTTTTCCTGGCGAACGATAGTGAGCCTGTAATTTGGGAAGAATCGGCCTTTGGCCGGGAAATTTTTCTACCGAAAAATGTACAAATTAATCTAGAAGGGGGATCTAATGGATGTTTTTCCAAGTTTGATGGAGGTCTAGCGAGGAAACTAAGAAATAAAGGAATACATTAATTAATAGACCCCAAAAACGGCCCATCTCCCCTTAAGGAGACAGATATCGTCACTCTCTACATTAACCCTTTCGTAATGGCGGCTTCTATTGGGAAGATTACGCCCAGGTGGCTATTTTCCCGCTAATTCCGCTCCACATACGTCGCTCCGTAGCCCTGAGCGAGTTGAAACGAGCTCTAACATTTAAAAGATTAGGTCGAACTCTCCTTATAACAGTCACCATCCCCTCCCTACTTCCTCACACCAACCAAGACAGTCAATTAATACTTTGCTTGTTTTGTCCTGATACGCTCGCCAATGAAAAAAAAAAAAAAATTTCACTCGCCATAACTGGATGATGTTTACAGTTATTTTATCATGTTTTTTGTTTACATGACAGTATGAGTTGATGAAATGAAGATTAAATGAACCTCGTGTTTGTACCTGGTATATAGCTGTCACAATTACATGGAGAAGTGGCCCATTTTTTGTTGATTTTCAGCTTCTAAAACACCTCTTCATTGTACACATATCCTCCCTCAACTAATGCACTAAGCCCACTGATCTGAGTATGGGTGGCAAGCTTAGAACCTCTGAGAAGTGTCTGGCAACAAGCGCCCAGGTTGGTGCAACCAACTCAACCGTAGATCGGCCGCAGTGTAGGCCTTGTTCTCATAGGATGTTATATACTGTATATGTTGGCTGCAGCAAAAGGGTTAAGTGGGTGTTATTTATTTTATTTTTTTATTTTATTTTATTTTTATTTTGTTTTATTTATTTTTTGCTTATTAGACCTCCATCAATCCTAAGACATACCCCAGTGACCCCACTTCCAGATAAATGTGTACATTTTTTGGTAGAAAAATGGCCCAGCTGGTTCCTCCTAAATTGCAGGCTTGCTATCGTCAGCCAGGAAAATATCGCCTTAATGGAATATATACTGTAGTTTTAATATTGTCAAAGCAATTAGTTGAAAAGGTCTTTAATTAAAATCGCCAAACTAATGGAGCTCAGGTGAAAAGATAAAGGTGATTACCCTCGCTTAAGGGGAGGCAGACCGTTTTTCTGGACCCCCTTCTCCCTAATGTTTAGCCCCACTAGTTTTGAGATTATAAGACGTTCGGCCTATTAGTTTGGCGATTTTAACATCTTTCGACCCATTTCGTTGTCAATTGTAAGATCTTTCGTGCCAATTAGGTGTTGATTTTTTCCTGGCGAGCGAGAGCGAGCCTGCAATTTTAAGAGGAACCGGCCTTCGGCCGGGAAAATTTTCTACCGAAAAATGTACAAATTTATCTAGGGGGTGTTTTTCTAAGCTTGATGGAGGTCTAGGGAGGAAACTAAAAAAATATATGAATACATGAATAATATTAATGGACCAAACAAACGGTCCGCCTCCCCTTAATGTTATCTGCATACATGAATAATATTAATGGACCAAACAAACGGCCCGCCTCCCCTTAATGTTATCTGTATACATGAATAATATTAACGGACCAAACAAACGGCCCGCCTCCCCTTAATGTTATCTGTATACATGAATAATATTAACGGACCAAACAAACGGCCCGCCTCCCCTTAATGTTATCTGTATACATGAATAATATTAACGGACCAAACAAACGGTCCGCCTCCCCTTAATGTTATCTGTATACATGAATAATATTAACGGACCAAACAAACGGTCCGCCTCCCCTTAATGGTATCTGTATACATGAATAATATTAACGGACCAAACAAACGGTCCGCCTCCCCTTAATGGTATCTGTATAGTGTAGATAACGATGTGTTGGCTCAGGTATTAAGGTGGTAGATTAAGGGGGAAGTAGTTTATTTTTTCTGGACCTCCTTCTCCCTTATGTTTAGCATATTTGTTTTGAGATTTTAAGACGTTTTTTCCGTTAGTTTGGTGATTTTGAGACCTTTCGCCTCATTTCTTTGCCAATATTAAGACCATTCGTGCCATTTTGGTGTCAATATTTTCCTGGCGAGCGATAGCGAGCCTGTTATTTTAGAAGAAATCGGCCTTCGGCCGGGAAATTTTTCTACCGAAAAATGTACAAATTTATCTTGAAAGGGGGTCCAGGGGGTGTATTTTTAAGCTTGATGCAGGTCTAGCGAGGAAGCTCAAAAATATATTTATAGATAAACACATAGACCAAAAACCTATGTATCACAGGCATCGGTAACTACTATCTCAACCCACATTTCACGTGTTCTTTGCGTGTGTGTATTTTTTTCATAATATTTTGCTTGATCTTCAATACGTTATTTCCACATCGTGATTTTGATAAGCTTGATATTGTCTTTATATTGTACGGTTCCTGTTTTGCTTTGTTTTGGAAATTTTGATAAGCTTGATTGTCTTTATATTGTACGGTTCCTGTTTTGCTTTGTTTTGGAAGTTTTGATAAGCTTGATTGTCTTTATATTGTACGGTTCCTGTTTTGCTTTGTTTGTTTTGGAAGTTTTACATATTGATCATGATATATATCATTGTGGATTTGTTTTTCATATTTGGAGCATATTATTTTAGTTTGCTCCCTAGACCCCCTTCGGGATAAAAATCCCCCCCCCCCCCCCCCCAGCCCTTGCAGGTAGCCCAAATGGATTGGGGTGATTATGTTAGTGTAGGGTTATCTCCAGGTCTGATAAGGAAGGGTTGGGTAACACACAGATTAACACGATTAACAAAGGCTAAGTTTTGATTAAGAGGGGGGGGATGGGGGGGGGGGGGGGATTTTTTATTATAAATGTGTTTCTTTTTTAATTAGGCTATATAATTTGTTTAGTTTGCTCCCCAGACCTCTATCAAGCTTAGAGCACCCCCCACCCCCATGCACCTTCGAGATAGATTTGAAAATTATTCAGTAATAAAATGTTCTGGCCGAAGGCCAGTTCCTATTAAATTTTAGGCTCCCTATCGTTCGTCAGGAAAAACTCGACATCTAAAGAAAGGGGATGAAAGACCTTACAATCACGCGCGCGCGCGCACCAAAAAAAAATGGGGATTGGGCCTGAGTAAATAGATATATACCCATAACATAATGTATAAAACCATTGCCACCAATGTACTTGGATATGGGTGGATTATTATGGACACCTTATTTACCTTTCCATACCCATAACATAAGCCGGTGTCAAACGAGCGATTTTTCCGTCAATTTGTACGGGCAATTGATGTCTGACCAGCTTCAAAATTAAAGTGTTATCATAATTCAGCCCCCTAACATAATCAATGTCCAGTCTAGTTGCCGATTCCAATGTGAAACAGCCTCAATATATTACGAGAAAACACTTGCTCATCGAACATTGCCGGAAAATAAACTCGTGTGACACTGGTTTTAAGGGGAGGTTTCTAGTTGGTTTCCTACTCCTCCAGCAATCTTAAAATGTTACCCTCTTGACCCCCTTTCAAGATAAATTTGTAAATTTTTCGGTAGAAAAATTTCCCGGCCGAAGGCCGGTTACTCTTAAATTACAGGCTCGCTATCGCTCGCCAGGATAAAATCGACACCTATATTGCACAAAAGGTCTTAAAATTGACAGAATGGCGCGGAAATTCTTTAAATCACCAAACTAATGGGGCAAACGTCTTAAATCTCAAAAAGCAATGGGGCTAACCATGAGGGAGAAAGGGGTCAAGAAAAAAATCCCTCAAGTGGAGACCTCCCCTTAATGTATATAAACCCATTGAGGATATGGAGAGTAATTTACCTTTCTCTCTCTCTCTCTCTGTATTAGTTGGGTTTATTACCACCCATATACTTTTATAAGGGTGGATTATTATGGATTTATAAGGGTGGATTATTATGGATTTATAAGGGTGGATTTATAAGGGTGGATTATTATGGATTTATAAGGGTGGATTATTATGGATTTATAAGGGTGGATTATTATGGATTTATAAGGGTGGATTATTATGGATTTATAAGGGTGGATTATTATGAATTTATAAGGGTGGATTATTATGGATTTATAAGGGTGGATTATTATGGATTTATAAGGGTGGATTATTATGGACACGTCTTCAATTATTACCCTTTTCATATCCATCATTTCTGAGAGTGTATCGTTTAAGGGGGGGGGGGGTCCCCGGTTTTTTTTTTTTTTTTTCTCTCCGTTTCTCTCTTTCCCTGGTTTGTGTCCATTCGGCCCCATTCAGCCAACTGTTTTAAGACGTTTATCCCCATCCAGGTGTCGATATCTTCCTGGCGAGCGCTAGCGAGCCAGCATTGTATGGAGAAATCTGGCTTCGCCGGAGACATTCTTCTATCGAAAATTGTACACATCTAGCCTGCTGTCAAAACAAAAATATATATATGCTGGCTCGCTACCGCTCACCAGTAAAATGTTGACACCTGGATGGGAATAAACGTCTTAAAACAGTAGGCTGAATGGGGCCGCATGGATACAAGCCGAAGAGAGAGGGAGAGAAAGAGAAAACAAGCGAGGTGGGCTCCCTTAAGCTCAGTGTGATAGCGAGATAACTGGAACAAATGGCTCCACCCTTGCATACATTGGGTTGCAGGGCAGAGATAATAGACACACAATATATATACAGTATATACTGGCGGGGTAACAGAGTTGGCGACTTGCGAGTTTCGTTCTATAAGGAAGTTGGATCTGTAGACAACGATATTTAAGGGGGGTGACCTGCTTTTTGTTATTTCTGTCCTTTTCTCTCTTTCCCTGGTTTGTATCCATTGGGCCCCATTCAGCCAACTATTTTAAGACGTTTATCCCCATCTAGTTGTCGATTTCTTCCTGGCGAGCGATAGCGAGCCAGCATTATATGAAGAAACCCGGCTTCGCCGGAGAAATTTTTCTATCGAAAAATGTATAAATTTAGCCTGCTGTCAAACAAAAATAAAAAAATATGCTGGCTCGCTCCCGCTCACCAGTAAAAAAATGACACCTGGATGGGGATAAACGTCTTAAAACAGTAGGCTGAATGGGGCCAAATGGATACAAGCCAGAGAAAGATAGAAAAGGACAGAACAAAAACAGGTCACCCCCCTTAACAGAATTTACAGGTAAAATACGGTCGTAGTACATATATAAATACATCAAACCCAATTCAACATATATAAATACATCAAACCCAATGCAACATACCATTTATCCATCAGAAACCAACATTATTATTGCGTCTCTGTTTAATATCGATGTTCACGGCTCCAACTTCCTTATAGCCTGAAACTCGTCAGTGGT
The DNA here is from genome assembly GCA_018397895.1 of Paralithodes camtschaticus. Classification (NCBI taxonomy): domain Eukaryota; kingdom Metazoa; phylum Arthropoda; class Malacostraca; order Decapoda; family Lithodidae; genus Paralithodes; species Paralithodes camtschaticus. The sequence continues at coordinate 3,854 of JAGKTK010056975.1, read as the reverse complement.
CAATTGTAGACTGTATGTGGACTAGGCTACCGAGTGCTATAGTGGGATCAAGAACGATACAGAGCTTCCAAGATGATATTAGATAGACATATGGACGAGATGGGTTGGGTGTGAGAGAGCTCTGCCTCGTGTGGGTTCAAATCGGCTCTCTGCAGACACCCATTTTCTTATGTTCTAATGATAAAATGAGGTTGAACGGTCACGTGGTTAAGGGGAGATGGGCCGGTTTTCTGGACCACTTTCTCCCTCGTGTTAAACCCCATTTGTTTTGAGATTAAAAGACGTTCGGCCCATTAGTTTGGCGGTTTTTACACCTTTCGCCCTATTTCATTGTCAATTTTAAGACCTTTCGTGCCATTTAGGTGTCGATGTTTTCCTGGCGAGCGATAGCGAGCCTGAAATTTTAAGAGGAACCGGCCTTCGGCTGGGAAATTTTTCTGCCGAAAAATTTACAAATTTATCTTGAAGGGGGGTCTAGGGGGGCGTTTTCTAAGCTGGATGGAGGTCTAGCGAGGAAACTAAAAAATCAAATAATAAATGAATTAATAGACCAATAAAACGGCCCATCTGCCCTTAAAGGATTAAAATGATATTATGTGTATCGTTATCTACGGTAATGATAAGCAGGACATCAAAGGAAAGCCGAGGCCTTTATTTTGTATATAGTCTTTAGTATTGTGTAGGCAAAGATGGAATTATGGTTTGTAGTTTATATTATGAATTTGGCAGGGATACAATGGCCAAAACAATGCTATTTCACTTTAATAATTGTCTTGTATTCCTTCCCATATTTATCCAAGTTCACTTTTTGGTCGATTTTTTTTTTTTTTTTGTTTTTTTTTTTTTTTATTTATTATTTTTGAAATTTCCTCCCTAGACCTCCATCAAGCCCCAGGATCCCACTTCAATATATATTTGTACCTTTTTCGGTAGAAAAATGTCACGGCCTTAGACCTATTCCTCCTAAATTACAGGCTCGCCAATACTCGCCAGGAAAAAAATCGACACCTAGATGACACGAAAAGTCTATTGACAGAGAAAAGGGGCGAAAGGTCTTAGACATAGCCAAACTAATGTGCTGAACTAAAGGGGCTAAGCATGAGGGAGAAGGGTGTCCAAAAAACCCGACCATCTCCCCTTAAACATAATTGCTCCGGTCAGTCCCCCTGGTGATAAAGCGGGTGTCACACGAACGATTTTACCGGCAATTTTGTATGAGCAAGTTTTTATTTGTTCGTAATATTTTGAGGCTCTTTCCCATTGGCATCGGAGACCAGACTGAGGGCGCTGTCACACGAGCACTTTTTCCGTCAATTTTTACGAGCAATTGTAGCCTGGCAATTTTTTTTCGAGCAATTTTACGAGCAATTTTTTACGAGCAATTGTAGCCTGGCATCTTCAAAATGTAAGTTATATCAGATTTCAGCTCCTAGCATAGTCTAGTTTCCGATTCCAATGTGAAAAAAAAAAATCGGAATATTAAGGGGTGACACCGGATTTGTTTTACCTTTCTCTCCTTTTCTCTCTTTCCCTGGCTTGTATCCATTCGGCCCCATTCAGCCAACTGTTTTAAGACGTTTATTCCCATCCAGGTGAAGATTTCTTCCTGGCGAGCGATAGCGAGCCAGCATTGTATGGAGGAATCCGGCTTCGCCGGAGACATTTTTCTATCAAAAAATGTACAAATTTAGCTTGCTGTCAAAACAAAAATATATATATGCTGCCTCGCTACCGCTCGCCAGCAAAATATTGACACCTGGATGGGGGTAAACGTCTTAAAACAGTAGGCTGAATGAGGCAGAATGGATACTAGCCAGAGAAAGAGAGAAAAGGAGAGTAAGATCAAACAAATCCGGTGTCCCCCCTTAAGAGAAAAAACTTGCTCCTAGAAAATTGCCGGAAAAATCGCTCGTGTGACACCGGCTTGAAGGTAGATTACGATCAATGAATACCAAATCGTAGTCATGTAATTAACCTTTAACTGTCTTGATGGTGTAAAGCCGCTGTCACACGAGCACTTTTTCCGTCAATTTTCCATGAGCAAGTCTATCCTCGTATTATTTCGGGACTTTTTCGCACTGGTATCGGTAACTAAACAAAATGAAGGTAGATTATGTTACACGGTTGAATTCTGATAAAGTGGATTTTTTTTTTTTTTTTTTTTTTTAAAGCTTCCAGACCATAATTGCCCGTAAAAATTGCTCGAAAAAGCGCTCGTGTGACACCGGCTTAATGGTGAGCGTGTTTAAGATCTGCATGTGGTAACCCAGGTTCGAATCTCGGTAACATCACATGCTTTCATTAAGGGGAGATTTCCACTCGAGGGATTTTTTTCTGGACCCCTTTCTCCCTTATGTTTAGCCCAATTGCTTTTGATATTATAAAACGTTCGCCCCATTAGTTTGGCGATTTTAAGAACTTTCACCCCATGTTAAAACCTTTCGTGCTATTCAGGTGTCGATTTTATCCTGGCGAGCGATAGCGAGCCTGTAATTTAAGAGGAAACGGCCTTCGGCCGGGACATTTTTTCTACCGAAAAATGTACAAATCAATCTTGAAAGGGACTCAAGGGGGTGTAATTTTAAGCTTCCTGGAGGTCTAGGGAACAAATTAAATACCTCCCCTTAATTTCGATGGGAGGTGTTTGGTGTTGGGGCGAAATATATAGTTTAGATTATAACAGACATTTTACAGCTGCCAGACTACGATTGACCTCTTGCGAGTTTCAGGCTATAAGGAAGTTGGAGCCGCAAACATTGATTTTAAACGGAAATGCAATACTAATGTCAAGTTTCTGAAGGGTAAAAAGTATGTCAAATTGGGGTTAATGAAGTTATGTAGGTACTATAACCGTATTTATGAAGTTATGTAGGTACTATAACCGTATTTATGAAGTTATGTAGGTACTATAACCGTATTTATGTAGTTATGTAGGTACTATAACCGTATTTATGAAGTTATGTAGGTACTATAACCGTATTTTAGCTGGTAATACTACTAAATATCGATGTCTACAGCTCCAACTTCCTTATAGAACGAAACTCGCAAGTAGTTAATTGCTCGTATAAATTGATTGGAAAAAACGCCTCGTGTGACACCGCCTTAGCGAGAGATGGGTCGTTTTTCTGGTCCCCCTTCTTCCTCATGTTTAGCCCCATTAGTTTTCAGATTAGCCTATAAGACATTCGGCCCATTAGTTTGACAATTTTAAGACCTTTCGCCCCATTTCTGTGTCAATATTAAGACTTTTCGTGTCATTTAGGTGTTGATTTTTTCTTAGCGATCGATAGCGAGCCTGTAATATATGATGAACCAACCTTCGGCCGCGACATTTTTGTATCGAAAAATGTACAAATTTATCTTGAAGGAGGGTCTTGGGCGGGTGTTTCTTTAAGCTTGATGGAGGTCTAGGGAGGAAACTAAAAACAATATTAGAAAGATACATCAACGAGCAAATAAATACGGCCCCTCCCCCCCCCCCCTTAACCCCTTCTGTGCCGACGACGTCTTGTTTATATAATTCTGGCTACCGTATTTAGTTTAGGAAGGATCTCTAGTAATTAAAAGGGCTTCGAACTCTCTCAATCAACCCTTTTTAACTACCACAGATCTTTCCTAAGCTGCTTAAAATAGTCAAGATACAGCTAGAACAAAATACAACAGACGTCGCTGGTACAGAAGGGGTTAACCCCTTCTGTACCGACGACGTCCTTTTCTACATATTTCATCTACATTTGGACGATTTTATGAAGCGTAGAAAATATATATGGTAGCTAATAGGCCTAATATCAATAGCCTGTAGCCTTCTAATTGGTATACCTCCTTCCTAAGCTGAAGTAAATGGTATACCTCCT
>JAGKTK010056974.1:0-10978 GCA_018397895.1 Paralithodes camtschaticus | reverse complement strand
CTTGTATCCTAATTCTTCTACATATCTCTCTCTCTCATCTTCCTTCTCATTTCTCTCTATTTTTTCTTTTCTTTTTCTGTTCGTTCTTATCGTGTTCTGTCTGTCATCCATTCTGTTATAATCCTAATAACTGCCTTCTTTCTTTTGACATACGGTAATTATATATATAGCTAAAATGATTGTTCCTTGATAAATTTCATTGCTGTAGAATTATATATGTTTTAATGTATGAATTGATCCTGTTTAATAGTAATAATGATGATAATAATAATTATAATAATAAGGATAATAATATTTAATAGTGATAATAACAATTATTATAATAATATTAATAAATAATATAATAATAATAATAATATTAGTAATACTGAAGATATTTAAATGAAATTGTATCTTCCCACGCTCTCACTTTTCTTCCCTTAATGATTTAGGGTAGAATAATATAGACGGTCCACATTAAATTGGTCAATCCTCTTAATAGCACAGTCTTAGCTTACCATGGATTACAAGACACTGTAATCCTCTTCCAATTTACTGATTTAGGAGGGGATTATGTTGAATAGCTGTGTGTGTGTGTGTGTGTGTGTGTGTGTGTGTGTGTGTGTGTGTAGCCAATGTACTGTAGTGTCTGTGTGTTGTAAAGTGTGTGTTTGTGTAGCCTATGGTGTGTATACTGTATTTTATATATGTTTTTGTATGTAAAAGAGAAGCATTTAGAAACTGCTACAAGTACCAGTACTGGTACTGCTATTATATATATTTGCATTTTTGTTTCTTGTGTTTTATATGTCTACAGATTGTTTTGCCTTTTGTCTCCTTTTTACACATAGAAAATATGATGTAAGGAACAGATGAATTATATACAGTACTACCACAGCTTATCGAACCCTATATAACTACTTAATAACATATCTAAAATCCCTGTGATTCCCCCCCATTCAATTATACAGTAGAGTAGCCTATCGAATCCCATAACCTACTTAATACCTTGTCCAAAACCCATCTGATCCTCTTTCCACCCCCCGTCTGGCGTGCAATCCGACCCCGAGGCGATCTAATTCCCTCCCTACTCTCCCCTCCTTCCTTCTCCTCTTCTTGTTTTCCTTTACCCTCCATTCTCCTCCCCTCCCTTGCACTTCTCCCCTCCTTCTTTCCTTCTTCCTTCCTCTCCTCTTCTTCCCCTCCCTTGCTCCTCTCCCCTCCTTCCTTCCTCTTTTCCCTCCTCTCCTTCTCCTTCCCTACCTCTCCTTATATCGTCCCCTCTTTTCTCCTTTGCTCACTTTTCTTTCTTCTTTTCTCTCCTCCCTTCCTCTTTTCCATACTCGCCTCTCCTTTTATCGCCCCCTCTTTTCTCTTCTCCTGTTTTATCTTCGTTCTTCTATCCCCTACCTTCTTTCCTTCGCTTCCCTTTCTTTTCACTCCCCTTCCATCCTCCCCCCTCCCATTTTTCTTTACCCCTGTCCTTACTTTTCTTCCTTTTTTCACCCCTCCCTTCCTTTTACCTTCTCCCCCTTTCCTTCTGGTCTCTCCCCTTCCCATCCCCGCCCCCTCATTTTTCCACTCCTCTATTCTTTTTATCATCCACTCTTTCTCCTCTCCCTCCATGTCTCCTCCATCCCCTCATGTCCCCTCCATCCTTTCCCCCTCACTCTCCTCCCTCCTTCCCTCCCCCCCTCCCTTTCCCTCCTTCCCCATCCCTCTCCCCTCCCCTTCTGTGGTTGTCAATCCCTCAGGGGCCAATAGAGTTTTTTTTCCTCTCTCTCTTTTTAATCCCCCTAAGTCGACCTTCGCTTGTTGCCTATAGTCTGATGTTACTATTGTTTATTTGTTTTTGTTCGGCGGGGGATTTGTACGTGTGTCTGTGGGATTGTGTCGGCGTAGCGGATTTAGCTTTGTGTTGGATTTACCGTGGTGATTGTGTGTGTGTGTGTGTGTGTGTGTGTGTGTGTGTGTGTGTGTGTGTTAATCGGCGCACTAGTAAATATTTATGTGTTTGACTGAATGTGTGTGTGTGTGTGTGTGTTTATCGGCGTAGCTTTTCATACGTTTGAGTGAGTGTGTGAGTATTTATATTATAGATTATTAAGCCTATATAATTTACAGAACAACATTGAGTACCGTACCGCTAATATTTGTCTGCCATTAATCATTATATACATTTATGAATAGTTTGGGAACATATTTTAAAGTAGTAAAAGTATGATTTGATTATAATAATTTGCTTATTAATAATAATAATAATGAATAGTGGTATGTACGGTAGTAAACACTATTATTAATATGTAAAACTTGCAAAATAAACAAAGCAAAACTGAAACCGCACAAAATAAAGGTAAAATAATTTGTCAAAATCACAATGTGGAAATAACACATTACAGATTTCGCCAAAGAGTATTATGAAATATAAAACACAAAACCAACACATAAAATGTACCTCACTATTATGAGTAAGTGAATTTGTTTCCGAAGCAAACTAGTCTTACACATATTAACGTACATATCTGGATAACGTTCATCCATAGTTCCATACTTCAGATAAAAGTTGACCCATTGTGAGGCTAGTAATGTTCAATATATAGATAGATAGGAATGGAGGGAGATCATGGGTCAAAAGTAGGTCTAAACTCGAACTCCTGCCCCACACATTAGCGAGGATTAGTCGGCCACCACAACAACAACATCCCGCCAGCCAATCACCGCCTGGGTATGCTCGTTCGGCCCGCCCATTGGTCAGGTGATTGAGGGAGCCGGTGCGTGATTGGTGGAGCGGTATGGGTGTTCTGCGCGGTGATTGGTTGGGGGATTAACTACTGGGGGGCCTGTAAAAAAAACAAGCATGCACAAAGAGAGAGAGCGAGAGAGAAAGAGAGAAAGAGAGAGAGAGATAGATAGAGAGAGAGAGAGAGAGAGAGAGAGAGAGAGAGAGAGAGAGATAAACAAGTTAATTTATGTAGCCTGTAGTTTGTCTCAAGAAGTAAATATATACAATTTGTAGAAGTTGAGTGTGTGTGTGTGTGTGTATGTGTGTGTGTGTGTGTGTGTGTTAATAATTATGAAACAAACAAACATAGCTACATAGGACCGGTAATTGTAGTATTGCAATGTAACACAAATAGACCATCTCCATGAACATTTATAAAGTACTTGCATATTTTTGTGTAGATTATAAGTCACCCATGCAGATGAGACTTATTAACCATTACCGGTACCCCATTTTTTATTTGATCTTGTTTTCCTTTTCCTATATTGTCTACTGCCCATTATTCCTGCTCCACCAACTAACCCGTTTATTATACTGACATGTGGCGCTTTTGTTGTATATTTATGGACCATTATCCCGTTTTCGTTTTTGTGTTTAGTCTACCCTCTTACATTTTCTTTTGAATTTTTGTAATGGTGTATTTTTCTCTTTTCCTTGATTTTCTTTAACTTTGTATCCTTTTCTCTTTTCCTTTCGTTTTCTTCTGCCTATCATTCTTCCTATATTCAACAATTCCATGCCATATCCTACATATCCATTGGACTTCTTCCCTGCTTTATCAGCTTTTTCTTCCTGTTTTCTTATTTCTCTCCTTTCTATCATGCCTTCCTTATTCACTCATTCCATTTATTCCTCTCTCCCCCTGCCCCCCTTTCTTCCTGTTCTTTTATTTTCTCTATTCTCTCATTCCTTCCTTATTCACTCATTCCATCTACCCCCTCCCCCTCCCTGCTCCCTTAGTTATTTATTTTCTCTCCCTTTTACCATTCCTCTCTTATTCACCCAGTCCATCTACCCCCTCTCCCCCTCCCTCCCACCTTTCCTCTTTCTGTCTCATGTTTTCTCTCCCTTCTACCATTCCTTCCTTATTCACTCATTCCCTCTCCCCCTCTCTGCCCCATCCATCTCCCCCCCCCCCTTAAGCGTACACTCTTATAAATATTCCGCCAGACCGCATTAAGGTCGTTTACTGCTCATTTCCTCTTAGCGGCGGAATATATAGCTTGATATAGAGGTAGATTGAGAATGTGGGGGGGGAGAGGGGTAGACCATGAATGAGAGGAGGGGAGAGGTAGATTGAGGGTGTGGGGGGAAGAGGAGGTAGATTCAGCATGAGGGGGAGGGGGAGTAAGAGGTAGATTGGAGTGGAGAGATATGTAGATTGAAAATGAGGGGGAAGAGAGAGAGATGGATTGAGAAAGTGGGGGAGGTAGAGTGAGACAGAGAGTGAGGTTGAGTAAGAGGTAGATTGAGTTGAGGGGAACTAGAGAATGAGGGGGAAAAGAGAGAGGTAGATTGAGAATGTGGGGGAAGGAGAGGTAGATTGAGAATGTGGGGGAAGAGAGAGGTAGATTGAGAATGTGGGGGAAGGAGAGGTAGATTGAACATAAGGTAAAAATGAGGAGTTGAAGCGAGAAGTAGAGAAAGGTCAAGATAAAGGTTGCACATAAATTTATTTAGACAGATAAAGAGAGAGACTCCATCGCATAAAACCCCTGCAAGGAAAGGGGTAAGTGAAAGGTAAAGAAAATGGGTCGGGGGGAGAGAGGATATATACCGGGTCTACTTAGCCAAATTGATAAACCTATTTTTCCTTCCTTCCCCTCTCTCTCTCTCTCTCTCTTCAAAGACTCGGACGGAACTTTCTTTACATTTTCTTGTGTAGTATTTTTCCCTCTCTCACTTTCTTCCTGCATGCGAGCTTCTTTGCCAACTCTTCTTTCCTATACTCTCTTCTTTCCTATACTCTCTCTCTCTCTCTCTCTCTCTCTCTCTCTCTCTCTCTCTCTCTCTCTCGCTCTCTCTCTCTCTCTCTCTCTCTCTCTCTCTCTCTCTCTCTCTCTCTCTCTCTCTCTCTCTCTCTCTCTCTTTTTTATTTGTCGCCCCTATGCCTTCCTCCTACCTATATTATTTTCTCCTTTCTCTTTTTGTTTATCTCCCCTTCCCTTAATTATCTTCCACCTCTCTGTTCCTCTAATTATTATGTTACCTTTATTACCATCCTCCGATTTAGATCGACTATCCTCTCCTCTAAATTGCAGGCTCGCTATTGCTCGCCAGGAATAATATCGACACCTAAATGGCACTAAAGGTCTTAAATTGAATAAATAAATGGAACGAAATGTCTTATAATCGCCAAACTAATGGGACGAACGTCTTTATAGCACCAAACTAATGAGACTCAACACGAGGGAGAAGGAGATCCAGGAAAAAAAAGGTGTGTGTGTGTGTGTGTGTGTGTGTGTGTGTGTGTGTGTGTGTGTGTGTGTGTGCCACTCTATGTTTTCCTCCATTTTAGTGACTATATTTTGATGTGAAAAATACGGTATTGTTTTTGTTTCTACATTTGTGTGCGACTATGGGATAGCCACGAACATTAATTTCAATGGAGGTGTTTGGTGTTGTGGTGAAATTAATAAAAATATAGAATATATATATTTATGTACAGTAATAATAACTCCATATTGTTGTTTATATCTTGAGTTTATTGCCTTGTACTGTATCATGGGAATATTTATATATTACCGGTATATATTATATTCTCAACATTGCTTATTTTGTTTATTTATTCTCCTTTCCTCTCGCCAAATCAATGTCGTTTCCACCTTCCTTTTTATTATTTGTTTTAACACACAGTATATATATTTTTTTGTCTGGTTAATTATTTTTCCTCTTGTTCCTTCTTTCGCAGTCTCCTTTCCTTTTATTAATCTGATGACGACTTATATCCTCCTTCTTGCATTTGTATTATCTATTTCTTATTTGTTCTCTATTACTTCTTTCGTAACCTGCATCCTTATTGCTGAATTAATCTTCTGTTCATCTTCCCTTATGATTCTTTTATTATCTATTTCATATTTTGTCTTCTTTCTTACTTGTTCTTTCGTATCCTTCTTCTTTCATGCTAAGTTAATCTTCTGTCCGTCTTCCCTTATGATTAGTTTGTGTCTTTCTTTCCGCCTCCTTTCCTCATCTTCTATTCTCGCCTCTGTCTCTCTCTCTCTCTCCCTTCCTTCTCCACCTTTCTCCAGTCTCCTACTTTTATTCTCGTCTGTGTCTCTTCCTTTGCATATCCTGTTTTCAAAGCCTTTCTTTTCTCTCTTGATTTATCCATCTGTATTGCCTGTATATAATCATTTGTATCGTACTGAAAAAAAAGAAGGAAAAGTGGAAATTGGGCCTGAACAAATAGATACATAGATAGATCGTATACTGATTACCGATCTATTATGACATTTTCTCTTATTATTCCCTCCTTCTTTTCCTTGTCTTCATAATATTTTATCACATGTTATTCCATTTTCTTTTGGAAGCTCAGTTTTGTGTTTTAAGGGGAGGCAGACCGTTTTTCTGGACCCCCTTCTCCCTAATGTTTAGCCCCACTAGTTTTGAGATTATAAGACGTTCGGCCCATTAGTTTGGCGATTTTAACACCTTTCGCCCCATTTCGTTGTCAATTTTAAGACCTTTCGTGCATTTAGGTGTCGATTATTTCCTGGCGAGCGATAGCGAGCCTGTAATTTATCTTGAAGGGGGTCTAGGGGGTGTTTTTCTAAGCTTGATGGAGGTCTAGGGAGGAAACTAAAAAATATATGAATAAATGAATTAATAGACCAAACAAACGACCAGTCTCCCCTTAATGTATCTCTCGTCCTGTTTTCTCTTCACACTTTGTCTAGTTACTTCCGTTTTTGCGTAACAGTAATCATTATGCTTTCTTTTCTCTGTCTGTTATTTCCCCCTCTCCTATTTCCTTTTATTTACTCTAATCTCTCTCTCATATTTGTTTTTATTGATATTTGTTTATATCGCTTTCTTCGATTCTGTACCTCATTCTCCAGACATTTTTAAAAATTTCTCTCATTTCTTTGCCATTTTTCTTTCGTTTCTTTCTGTATTTTTATCTTCTTTATAATTATTGTTGTGATTATTTAATGATTTAAAAATGTTATTTGTTATTATTATTATTATTATTATTATTATTATTATTTTTTTTTTTTAGCATTGTTGTTATTATTGTTACTATTACAATTATTATTAGCGTGTTTACCTTTAAATATATGTATATATTCCTATATTTCCACCTTCCCATTTACGTTTCCCTCGTTAGCCTAATAGCCAACCGTTTTTATATCTATTTTTTCTAACTCTCTTGCTTTCCTGGTTTAGTCGTTTTACAAATCTTTTAGTATTTTCTTTTCTTTGAACTTTGGTGTTTAATCTCAGCTGTTATTTTTGTTTATATTTTGTATGCTTTCAATCTTACGTTTTATTCTGGGGACCATTATTTTGTTTATAATTTGCTCTTGCTCTTGTATTGATTAAGGTATATATACTAAAATCGGTTTTATTCCAGGTGACGGTAAATTGAGTCCTTTTAGCTAATGATTTATTGATGCTTAATGGAAAACTATGAAACTATTATCTCCTTGCATGATGTCAATACCAAGTTTTCATAATTCACAACACATTTCGCTTCAAAACCTTCGTAATAACTGAGTAAATTCATATTATCACCAACCCACCAGTAAACTCACAAATACACCTAATTAATAAAATAAATGAAACTAATGAATACATGTACTAAGGTGAAGAGATAGCAATTTTCCGTCAGGTGAACATATGTAGACTATACAGTGTTATTAATATTGTATTATAGTGTTATTAGTGTCTTCGGTATGATTGAAAGCTTCCTGGGGAACTGAACATTACTTATTTGCATATATATTTGTGAAAATATAGGTGATTTTGAATCACCTAAGCGATTTCCACGAGCACAATATTATTCCCAGTAAAAATCTATGTGCAACCTTTTTTTTTTTTTTTTTTTTTTTTTTGTCTGGAGACATCGGGATTCGTGATATTGATATTGAAAACTAGACGGAAGTTAGATTAGTTTGGATGCCTGAATGTATATACTGTATATCTTTCATTTTGAAGGTTGCAGACCCTTAATATTACTGATACTACTATTGATAGAAACAAGAGCTCGTGAGATGGCAACTTTCTTTGGTTAACCCTTTTGATTTATCATGATACATTTTATTTCCGATTCAGCTAGCGAGAGGACTGTGCTATGCTTGTTTTTGTGTTTAGTTTAGTTTAGTTTTTTCTAGTTTACCCCCTATACATTTCTAGAGGTTCCTCCTAAGCTGTATAAAATCGTCTAGAACTAGGGAGAATAAATATGGTAAAAAACGCCATATTATCGTACTCAAAGGGTTAACACGTATGTTTGCTGGGAATAAAAGTTAGATAAACAACATATATTATAGCGGGTAATGTACTATGTGTTGGTATAATTCTCCCTATTGATGGATGTGTTATTAGCTAGCTCTCTCTCTCTCCTACTCTCTATGTCTCTTTTATTCCCTCTCTTCGTATCCTATCATTCTGTCCTTTGATCCCTGCTTGGCTCTCTCTCTCTTTCTCTCTTTCATACGCTCTCTCGTTATTGCTTCCTCCCACACTCTCACTCTCACTCACACACTCACACTATTTTATAATTACAATTATATATTTATCATGTAGCCTAATATGATTGATATTACATATGATTTAGCATTACGAATAATACATATCCAAAACTGTAGATAATTACTGCAGCCGATACCGGTATAAAATAATATAGGATAAATCTGCTTTATATATGACTTCAGGTAAAGATACTACATTTTATGGGATTTTAATTTTATGTAAGTTTAATAAAACGACGTCCAATAAAGAATGAGGCCTGGAATATATTAATTATACATGCAGTCAACCGTAATGTAACACACACACACACACACACACACACACACACACACACACACACACAGCCCGTAGCCTAGTAGGTAGAGCTCTCGTCTCACACACGAGGGGTCGGGGGTTCAATCCCCGGCCGGGCGGAGACAAATTGGGCTTGTCTCCTTTCATGTGTTAGCCTCAGTTCACCTAGCTGTAAATAGGTACCTGGAATAAGTGGACGACGTTGTGACGTCCCATCTGGGGTTGGCAAAAATGGTACAAGGCGAGATGGGTATCATATGGTTCACCTAAGCTGATGGCTACCTAAGCCTTCGGGCGAGACGGTACCGTCTATAGTGAGAATGGTACCATACAGATCCACCCTAAGCCTTCGTTTCCGATGTCGCCAATTGGCTAAATACAGACTACACACACATCCACAGCCATTCCAACAGTACATAAAACACTTAACATGCATTTCACGCAATACATTCCCAGTTAAGGAGGCGCGATAATAATGAGCTTAGCTCGCATTGCGTGGATTCCCCTTGACGAACAAGTAACTGAGTAACATACTGAGAAACTCGATAAGGAAGCTTTATTAAGCTGGACGATGGAAGAACCAGAGGGCATAATAATGTATAAAATAAGAAAGGAGAGTCCAATGTGAAACAGTTAAGGTTTCCGTATAGCACGGTAGATAGGTGGAACAACTTAAGGGGGGATGGTTGCATATATTCATTATTTTTCTAGTTTCCTCCCTAGACCTCCCATCAAATTAAAAAATAAATAATATCCATTTGATCCCCCTTCTAGATTAATTTAACATTTTTCGGTAGACAAATTTCCCGGCCGAAGGCCGGTTCTTCCAACATACCAGGCTCACTATCGTTCGCCAGGGAAAAAATAGAGCAAACTGGATAGGCAATAACAACTGAGACAGGACAACAAGAGCACAGCTCAATTGACCACTTGCGAATTTCAGGCTATGAGGACGTTGGAGCCGTAAACATGGATATAAAACAAAAATATAATGATAATGTAGGTTTTTGATGAATACATAGTATGTTGAATTGGGTTTTATGTATTTATATATGAACTACAACCATATTTTAGCTGGTAATGCTGCTATATATCGATGTCTACAACTCCAACTTCCTTATAGAACGAAACTCGCAAGTGGTCAATTTCTGTAAACTACAAATAGGTGAATACACATAGATGAATACACCCGACTTAAACTGATGATGATGATGATTTATTATTATTATTATTATTACAAGCAAACTACCGTCACCAGTACTCTACCGGAGACTTAATTAATAACTATATCAAAATACACCTAAATTATGACGCAGCTGTGGGGTATCTCAATTAGTCATTAATAAACTCCATCAATCATCATGTTGTGAGGCCAATTATGATCCGTCATTTCTTTAGTACACTAATTAATTTCCGTTAAATGAAAATAATGATGTAATGCCGGGCCCGTGCGCAGCTGGATAGTCTCGTTAAAAGAAGTTTGTATTATATACAGTATATATACATATATATATATATATATATATATATACAGTATGTGTGTGTATAATTTGTTATTTATATATACTGTATATATATTTTTTGTTATTAAAGTTTTTCTTTTACTCTGCTCCTTAGACCTCCATGAAACTTTTAAGAATACCCCTGACCCCCCCCCCCCCCCCAACACACACACACACACACACACTTCGAGATAAATGTGTACATTTTCCCGGCCAAAGACCGTTTCCTCTTAAATTGCAGGCTCGCTATCGTCCACCAGACACCTAAATGGTACGAAAGGTCTTGAAATCGACAGGGCGATAATAAGGCGAAAGGTCACAAAAATCGCCAAACTAATATTGCGAACGTCTTAAGATGTCGCAACTAATGTGGGTAAACACGGGGGAGAAGAGGTATCAAATACATATATATATTGGAAACTTAGTTAAATGCCAAATATCTTGTTTCTCGCATGTTCTCGGGCAAGTAGAACATTTGTGGAGTATTTATTGGAGACTCGGGAGAGTAACTTACATGTCGCCTGGCACTCTTCTTCCCCCGCAAGAAAATCAGCCTCTAGTATCGGAAGCTGCGAACGTTCTTATCGGCGTGATAGCGGCACTACCGATCGATGGCGACAAATATACGCGCGCCCGCTTCCCACACTTATGGTAGACGTGATAGCGGTAGACGGTAACGGTAATGATTGGGTGTTCAGCGGTAGACGGTAGCGGTAATGATTGG
>JAGKTK010056973.1:0-10978 GCA_018397895.1 Paralithodes camtschaticus | reverse complement strand
GTAAGGTGTTAGAGAGTGGGCCAGAATTAAGATGAATGTTGACTTCTCACAGGACCAATCTCTCTTTGGCTGTTCCAGTGTGTGTGTGCATGTAAGCTCCAGTTGGTGGAAATAATCTATCCCATAAGACCTTTGTTATGTACAGCGCCCTCTATTATACTTTTCCATCCTCTTTCAATATGTATATATATATATATATATCCTCTCAATATACTTTATGGTTATTTTTATTGAGCTGCAGCTTTTATTATACTTTTCCATCATCTGAATATAGTTCTTGGTCCTTTTTGTTGTCATATACAGTCGATACTAATATATTGTTCCATCCTCTCCCAGTATATTTCCTAGTCCTTTATGCTGTAATGCACCGTCTATAATATTCTTCCATCCTCTCCCAATATATCTTCAGGCCCTTGTTTTGCTGTCATCTTACCCGGGCTAACTTGTGAGGGATGAGGCTGAACTTGAAGCTCGCCATAAGTGGCTCTCCTCCAGAAGTTATCGCTCGCCTTCCTGTATTTTTAGCACCCGTGTTGCTTACAGTCAAACAGTTGGTTGATTTTAACCCTGTATCACGCGAGCGTTATTCTCCCTTGACTTGTATTATCAACACTGGTCTGTCAACTTATGGGCTAAACTCTATTATTATTATTATTATTATTATTATTATTATTATTATTATTATCAGATACTACATGTGAGCCCCACCGAAGAGCCGTGGGGAGACTATATACCCCGAAGGGTCTCAGTGGGGGGGCACAAATAGCCAGGAAGATATAACTAGCTAACTAAAAAGGCGTTAACCCTCGTCTTGAAAACCAGAGAGCTCTCCTCATTCCCTATTTCATTAGGGAGAGTATTCCAGAATTATGTGATTGATGGGATAAAACATCTTGAATATTGTGACGTGTTACAATGAACATGAGCAAAGGCCTGATTATTTAACTACAAGGAATATCTAGTAACACGAACAGGCCGAAAAGGTGGTGGTATTTTAGAATGTAATGGATGATCAGCATTAAGAAATATCTTATGAAATAGAGTCAAAGACCCAACAAGGCGACGATGTTCAAGGTTAACATCCAGGTAAGGCAACACAAACTTTATCTGATTAAAAGCACGATCCAGAAGCCTCAGATTGGAATCTGCGGCAGATAGCCACACAGGAGAGCAGTACTCAAAGAAGGGTAAAATAAAAGAGTAAAAACAGTTCCGAACAATAGCATCACTTGAATAAATCTTTTTGCATTTACGTAGTAGACCAACTTTCTGAGATATAGATGAGGCAACTGAGCGTAAGTGTGCCTCAAAAGTAAGTTTTGAATCAAGAGTCACACCCAGTAACCTAAGTTTGGTACATTGATTGATTGCAGAATCATTTAATATAATTTCAGGATGCAAAGGAAAAGGTGTCCTAGATCTACTAATTAAAAGGCTATGTGTTTTTGTAGAGTTCAGCTTCATACCCCAACGATCACACCAACTAATAATTTTTAGTATATCATCTTTCAGAGTATTGGCGATCAAATCTCTCTCAGCAGGAGAAGTAATGGGTGCATATAATGAGGCATCATCTGCATAAGCAATCATTTTAGAGGAAACTCCACACCACATATCACTAGTAAAAATAATAAAAAGCAGAGGGCCCAGTACACTACCCTGAGGTACACCAGATTTAACAATGTTAAAAGAACTAAAATTGCCATCAACTACCACACGTTGTTGTCTGTTAGTTAAAAACGTAGAACTTATATTAACCCCTAAATGTCGGCGAGCAACATAAGTCGAGTTAAATAAAGCTGGACTATGTGGCGGCGCTCGACATAGGTCGAGTCGCAATTTCAGCACGTAATGTTGCTGAGAGAGAGAGACAAGTGGTGGCAGGAGAGTAGCGAGCGTATGACTGCTCCAGACCACCGCGGCGAACCTACTGACACGAATCCCACCTCCCTCCTCCCTCTCTCACTCGCTATATACGGAATTGTATCGGGAAAGTGGCTAATTACATGCTTTTTGCACTCGCGTTGCACGGTTATTGCAAGAAAACTAGCCATCATAAAAGGATCGTTATGGTGTCATTCGAAAGCTCTGTTTATGCCCTTTCAGGGATAGATACTTGTTTTACGTTCTGGGTCTTATTTAGGCATGAAAATTATCACGTAAACAGCCCTATTTTGGCTAAAAACACCCCGCTGGGCGGTACATATAAATAAACCGCATAGGCCGCTCTTAAGGTGTTAAAAACTGAACCACCAATCCCCATGGAACTGAGTTTGAATAATAGAGCCTTATGATTAACTAGATCAAAAGCGGAACTAAAATCTAGAGATATTAATCTTGATTCATGTCCAGCATCCAATGAAGCCTGGAGATCATGAGTGAGGACAAGAAGAGCATCACAGGTACCTAAGCTCTTCCTAAACCCAAACTGGTTTGGAGGCAACAAATTTAATTTATTGGTGAAAGCTATGAGTCGCTTGGCCAATAGGCGTTCAAAGACCTTTGATAAAACTGGGGTAATGGATATAGGTCTATACTCTTCTGGGAGAACAGTGGGAGATGATCCTTTTGGAATAGGCGTTACGTTAGCAGAACGCCAACAAAATGGGAAAATGCCACGACGGATTAAAATTCTAAAAATAACAGCAAGTTTAGGGGCCAAAAGTTTGCTAATCCCTTTAAAAAATAGAGGGAAAAAACCAGTAGGTTCGGTACCCACAAAGGCATCCAGATCATTCAAGAGAGTTTGTAATTCAATGGATCTAAATGCAAAAGATGTAAATTTAGGTTCAGGAGAACAAGAATGAGGTAATGCAACCTCAGAGTCACTCTGCTTACTCTCAAAAACGGAAGCTAGGAGTTTTGCTTTCTCACAAGGGTCAAATGAGACCGAACCATCCGGTTTACACAGTGGTGGCAGAGAATTATCAACACCAAACAAACTCTTTTTCAAAGCTGACCACCATTTGTGTGGTTGAGTTGCACCAGTCAGAATAGCTTTAAGATGGTTGTTGTACTCGGCTTCCGCTAAAGAATATATTCGCTGGGCATCCAAACGCAAACTAACATAATACTCCCAGCAAAGCTGTGTGCGAAAGCGTGTCCATGAACGAAATGCAGTCTGCTTTACCCGCTGTGCCTGCCTGCAATCTTCATTGAACCAGACTTTATCCCTCAGCCTGGTCTTTATAATATTACTTGGGACTCTCCTATTACCTATATCAAGGAGGACATTGTTAAGAACCTCAACAGGGCAAGGGGCATGGTAAATATTATGCCAATTAATATTACCAACATCTAGAGTAATCCCTGGCCAATTTATCTGGGATTTAAGGAATACCTTGCGGGAGAAGGAAATATTTGGGAGAACAAAGCCTGTTTGGAGTTTAATGGACAGAGCAGAGTGATCAGAGGTGCCTAAAGGAGAAACTACGTCGACATCTACAACTCCAGGCACATCTGTAAGGACAAGGTCTAAACGATTACCTGAGACATGTGTCGGACCTAAAACAATTTGTTCACACCCTGACAGATTTGATCATGTTGATCAGTAGGGGAAACTGAGTCAAGCCACTCCGAATGGTGTGTATTAAGATCACCCATAAAGATGAATGCAGCTTTACGATCAGACGATTGGATATTAGCCATTGCAGTCAACAAGCAATCATAAATGTTGTTGTCATGGTTAGGATTCCGGTATATTGAAAAAATCTAAAAAAAAAAAAATCTGCTAGAGAGTTTTAATAAAATAACCTCATAACATTTACATTCATGAGTGGACAAACGAGAGGCATTAAAACCTGAACGAATATATAGACACATTCCTTGGGCCCTAGGAATAACATTGCGTCTAAGGAATTTTTGTTTTGTTTTAAATTGGGAATAAGAAGTTCTGAAATATGTCTAATTTTTTAAACAAGAGTTTCTGAACAACAAATTATGTCAACATTGTTTGATGCAACAGAAAGTTCATAAAGATTACCTTTCAGGCCCCGAATATTTGAGTACAATACTCTACAACATTTATTTAAAGGGCCGGGATTAGGATGTATATCACCGGCCAGAATTAAAAGCAAACTAACTAAAATGTAATGAATAACCATAAACAAAGATAGAAAATGACGGAAATAAACGGTCTACCTGATGGAGCCGCCACATCAGGTAAGGTTAGAATTATCGACAGAAGGTCACCAGAAAACTATCGCTGAGAATAGCAATGGCAAGATTATACTGCTGCCACCATTCACCCCATCACCTTGCCAATCACAACTTAGGGTTAGCAGTACAGAAAGACCAACAGGCACCATTGGTTGAGAGGAATGGTAGTGATTCGGAATGCTGGGTGCTCAGCTGTGGCGAAACCACTAAACTCCATTCCAAAACAGAAAGAAATAAGAAACTAGTTAGAGGTAAGATAGAATAGGCTACAGGGGTAGAGGACACCCAGTTCCTCACTCTGATAGAACCAGCCCTCACCCCAAACATTATTTGTTTCGTCAAATTAGTATTACTTCAGTCAAACTTCTGATATCAATGCAGAATGATTCTAGAAATTTTGCATGAAAAACGTTCTTCAATCAATCAATTAATGGGGCCATACACCTTGACAGAGTATAGCGGCACTCATCCTACGAGTCCACTCCTGGGGATCCTCCCGGAGGAGACTCCAGGCATCTGCCTGGTCCATATCAAGTGTCCTATCGCAAGATTGGTAGACTTGCCTCAGTTATGAGTTCTGTGTTTTTCCCCTAGGCCTCCTCCACTCAGGGTTGTCTTCTGTAGAGACCACCTGATGAGCAGGGTCAGCTTCAAGAAGGCGAACCACATGCCATATAAGTTAACCCAATTTGGCGTTCAATGATCATGCAACTAATATATTGTTTATCAGTTTCATGGAGTAAACGATATTGTGCAGCTTAAGAAGGATCTATGGTAGGCAAAAGGGTGGATTGAGATAGTTTGAAGCCTTAACATGGCTAGAGGTCCTTCCTAAGCTGATTTTAATCGTCTAATAATTGCCAGAATAATATAATTGAAAGGACGTCACCAGTACTGAAAGGGTTAAGGGGGGATGGGTGTATTTATTTGCTCATTTTTGTATCTTATCAAATATTTAGTTTCCTCCCTAGACTTCCATCAAACTTAAAAATACACCCCCAACACCCTCGTTCAAGATGTGTAAATTTTTGTCGATATAAAAATGTCTCAGCCAAAGGTCGGTTCTTCTTAAAACACAGGCTCGCTATCGGTCGCCAGGACACCTAAATGCCACGAAAAGTCTTAATAATGACAACGAAATGGGGTGAAAGGTCTTGAAATCTCCAAATTATAGGCCGAACGTCATAACATCTGAAAACTAATGGGGCTAAACATGAGGAAGAAAGGGGACCAGAAAAACGACTCCTCTCCCCTTGATCAGTAAATAGTGAATAATTGGTCATAATCTCTCTCCAAACTCAGTTAATTGGACGGCTGCAGGTGTTTAATGATAAGTCAATATTTATCTGTACAAGGACAGTATTTATATAACATACGTCTCGTTTTCGTTCTCTCTCTCTCTCTGTGTATATATACCGGTATATATACAGGGTGTCCCAGGAGGAAAGGGCATAACTTTGGGAAATGTTCTATAAGAAATATTCTAAATCTCAACCAGTAAAGAGATATTGCATTTTGAAAATGGCATTTTCTTAAGTATTTCCCTATAAGGGTGGCCTAGCTGTCCTAGTACCAACCACACCTCCATCTAACTGCAGATATTTTACCATGTTATTGTAAAGATTTTATAATTCTGTAAGTTGCACAATGATTATAGATATAATAGCTCACTTTGGACCACTTGGAAACTATCTGACATGGAAGAGTCCATTGCAGTGAGGTGGGGGAGGACACTATATAAAACCTTCAATATCTTTTTAACGGTTGAGATTTGGACTTTTTGTTATAAAACATTTGAGGCTTAGAATACCTTGTTTTATCATTTCCCAAATTCATGCCCTTTCCTCCTGGGACACCATATATATATATATATATATATATATATATATACTGTATTGTTACGAGGGGAGGCTGGGGGAAAACAAATACTCAAATAGCCTAGCCCACAGCACTGGCAAAAAGACAACACTGTAGCAAAAAGACACCAATGCTGTAGACCTGCACCCAACACTGCCCACCATACTAAACCAACCCTGCAACAGACACGCTCTTAATATCTGACTCAACACTAAGACACGCAAGTTCTGTAGGAAACATGGTTACCTTCCTCTATGCTCTATTAAAGCAGAAACACTAGGATACACAAAAATATCTATCGTCCCCAGGGTCTCGTCAATAGTGCGTGTAGTATGCAAGAGAACTTCTAAGGCTAATATGAACTGCACCTAAATGATACACCAGAACACTGCCAGACTCCCAGACACTTCAATGTATGCCCAATCGCTTAGGAATTAGGAATACAGTGAACCTCCCAATTATGCGTGGGATGCGTACTGTATTGTCGGCGCGTACGTTCGTTTGCGCGTACATTGGAGTTAATTATATATGGGGAAAATAGGGATAGGTGCTGGCGCCGACCGAAAGTTGTACTATTTCTACCTTTTATCACCTAAAATCCACAAATATATAACATATTACTGTACAAACATGTTTTCATAACCTAATCTACCACACAAAATTCATTTAATGTATACAAATAAGACAAAAATGTAAATTAACTCACATTGGTAGTGGTTGAGCAACGCTGGATCTGCGCCATCGATCGATAGCACTGCGCCCGAAACGGATCGACCGAAATAATAGGCCTAGCCGCCTAGGCTTACTGGTAAAGTTTCGAGTTGAAAAGTAATACACCCTGTATAGCCTATAGTTTCATATAGCCTACATAGTGTCAAGTGAGATAGTTCAATAGCTCATATACATATTAAGGAATACGCTTCACATCATTTAGCCAGGGGAGAGCAGTGGGCTTTGAAGCGACTTTCGAAAGAAATGTAAACAATCTCGCCTCCAACTCCTGAACAGAAACAGATTTTCCATTTCCGATTTTGTTAGCTCAATAAATGATACATGCAATGTAAAACGAAGAAAAGTTTTTTAATAGATTCATAATATCCTGTTGTGCTTTATAGATACATAATAGTTTGGTACGGGAGATGTGTCTCTCTCCACAGTCAACAGTGACGACGTCGGAGGGCCCGGCGTCACGCCAATATGGCCGCCCGAATCCCTCCAACAGATACGAATCGACTCTCACTCGTTCGCTCGGCGCGTACATTTAAATAATTGAGCGTACTTTTCTATTTGTTGCCTCATTTGTGGTTCAAGCGTAGTTTTGATTACGCGTAGTTAAATTGTGCGTATTTTGAGGGTTCACTGTAATATAAAGCAGAAACATGGGGGAAGTCCGAAGCACTATCCTAAAACATGACACACAATAGTTGACATTCCAGTAGGATGGGATAGGCTACCCTTGAGCATACCACCGTACCACTGTGAATGCCAACTTCAATAATAAAGGATAAATATATGTAATAACAATAAGCAATGCAGTTAAACAATGGAAGAAAAGTGCAAGGAAACAGTGCCGAAGCTTATAAACTAAGATTGCCAAAGAAGAAATGAATGCAGTGATTACTAATAAACTAAAGGGGTTAACACACAACAATATGCTCATTATGACTCCAGCCCCTGCTATGCTCCAATCAAATAAAGAACAACAGAAATATGCGGTATTTATAGGGAAAATTAAGAAGCAAGCCAACACCGCCAGGCAATGATGTTGTTACAGCGAGAGGTGAGACTGGAGTGAGCTCCAGTAGCGTTGAGAGTCGAGCTAGGGTCCCGCGTGGCAAGGAAGGGCTCCAGGCGTCGCAAGAATACGTAATTATCTCGGGCAGCCTGTGTTCTCATTAACAACAAAAGTAATCAAATGAATATAAGTCATCATTGTGTGAACTTATGATAAACTGCATTAATCACACAAGGCTAAATAAACTAATTAATTTATAGTGCTAGCCCGACGGTAACACAGACTCCAGGCGCCGTCCTGCTAGCCACGAGAGAAGACAAACAGGGATAGCGAGCTACTAGCCTCTATCAAGGCCCCTCCACAACAGGCCTTACAAACTATAACTCATTCACAAATTAATGATATAGGCTACAAATTCATTTGGGAGTGACAATATATATATATATATATATGTTGGTGTAGCCAGGTAATAAATTTTCTTTAAGGCAGGCGAGGTTGAAGGAAATACAGGTATCAGCATTAATTATTTTATTATTAACCCTTAACTAGCGGCGCGCAACAATTGTTGAGTATAATAAATCTGGACTATCTGGCGGCGCGCGACATAGGTCGTGTGGCAATTTCAGCACGTAATGTTGCTGAGAGAGAGAGACAAGTGGTAGCAGGAGAGTAGCGAGCGTATGGCTGCTCCAGACCACCGCGACGAACCTACTGACACGAATCCCACCTCCTCCCTCCCTCTCTCACTCGCTACATACTGAATTGTATGGGGAAAGTACCGAATTACATGCTTTTTGCACTCGTGTTGCGCGGTTGTTGCAAGAAAACTAGCCGTCATAAAAGGATCGTTATGGTGTCATTGGAAAGCTCTGTTTATGCCCTTTCAGGGATAGATACTTGTTTTAAGCTCTGGGTATTATTTAGGCATGAAAATGATCACGTAAACAGCCCTATTTTGGCTAAAAACACCCCGCTGGGCGGTACATATAAATAGACCGCTAGCCCGCTAATATGGTGTTAAGGCTTTCAATAGAATGAACAGCAATTCTCAGGTGTTCTGGGACATTGTGCAAAAGGTGAGCAAAATTCATGGTGATCCGACGCGTTTCGATAGACAACTATCATCTTCAGGGAATGGAAGGTAAGAGAATAGGATATAACATAACAGCTTATTTATACATATTAGGAAGATCACAGTAAGGTATATTGGGTGTTGGCTAGCATATGATTGGCTAGTTGGCGACCAATGAGGCGCACGCTTTTCCTGCCTCCTGGTTGGCTGGGCGGGTTCATAGATGCTAGATGTTGTCGTAGGGGGTCTGCTGTGCGAGAGGGAGGCTGGGCCCTTGTGAGGGGCGGCGGGCCAGTTGTATCTCGGGTTTCTGGTCCTACTAGCAGAAGCGGCCAAGACCAGAGGATCTCATCAAAGTAAAATCCTCAAAAAACATCACTTCCAAGCAGCCAAACAACTCGGGGAGAACCCTAACATCATCATACGACGAGCTGACAAAGCCTCCTGTCTGGTGATCCATGGAAAGGAGGAGTACCTGCGGAAAATGGACACCATCTTAAGTGATAAAAATAAATTCAAAAGGATCACTTGCAACCCCACAGATGAAATAAAAAGGAAAGCCAACACAACCATCACCGCCATCAACGCTAAAACTGAAGGGGTACACATGAAAAAACTCATCGGGGAATTTTCCCCTGGTTACGCCTATGGTACTGTAAAAACACACAAACCAGGAAACCCCCTCCGCCCCATCATCTCCCAGATACCTACGGCCACCTACCAGATCGCCAAGACCCTCAACAACCTCCTCACCCCCTACATACCTCGTCAATATAACCTCAACTCCGCTAATGATTTCCTAGAAATTTTACGAGACGCCCCCCGAACTAACGACCACATCACCGCCTCTCTCGACGTGGAGAGCCTATTCACCAACGTACCTGTGGACAGGACCATCAACTTAATCTTGCAAAAAGTTTACCATTGCCCTGACACATCCAATCTTGACATACCGGAGAAGGCACTGAAGACGCTGTTGGAGCTCTGCACCAAAGAGGCACCTTTCCTCTGCCCCCGTGGAAACATGTACCAGCAAATAGATGGGATAGCGATGGGTAGCCCCCTGGGGCTCCTGTTCGCTAATTTTTTCATGGGAACTATAGAAGAGGAGCTCCTTGATGCCCACCGCCCCTCGGTCTACTGCAGATATGTGGACGACATATTCGTACTAGTAAAGGACCTCAACGAACTCAGGGACCTCCAGCATCGCTTTATGGCTGCCTCAGGACTCAAATTCACCTATGAAGAGGCCACCAATGGACAGCTTCCCTTCCTCGACCTCCTTGTTTCGTTTAATAATCAAGAATTCAAAACTACCGTCTACACCAAACCCACGAACAATGGCCAATGCCTCAACGGGGAAAGTGAATGCCCCTAACGATACCTGCTGTCCACCATCACAGCCTACATCAGGAGAGCCCTCACCCATTGCACCGCGTGGAGCGACACCCATAAGGAACTAGAACGCCTTACCCAGGTACTCGTTAACAACGGATACTCTAATACAGATGTCACCAACACCATAAGAAAACACCTTGATAAATGGTACAATCAAGTCCCCCCTACTACCAACCCAGCCAACGACATCACTATCTTCTACCGCAACTACATGTCATCTGATCACAATACCGACGAATCCATCATGAAAGAAATCATTACCAAAAACGTCCTCCCCACCAACCCCGACCACAAATTAAAACTTATCATCTACTACAAATCCTCCAAAACCTCCAACCTCATCCTCCGTAAGAGACCTATCTCTCCCAAGACTCCGAAAATAGACGACCATGTGATATACCAACACAATTGCAATAATGTGGACTGTGGACCTCAAACCTACGTTGGTATGACACAAAATCGTTTATCACGCCGTCTCACCCTCCATCTCCAATCTGGAGCTATCAAAGACCACTATAAAGCCGCCCACCACCAAGCCCTTACTCGCTCTGACCTAGATAAAAGCACCTCCGTAATCGATAAAGAGACAGAACCCAGAAGACTTGCTATACTTGAAGCCCTATATATTCAAACTCTTAATCCTTCCATAAATAATCAAACTCTCGACCTCCAAATACTCCCATCAGCTAAACGTTACTCTCAAACACCCCTTAACATTACTCCCCTTACCACCCCGACTCTGCCCTTACCCCCTCTCT
>JAGKTK010056972.1:0-10979 GCA_018397895.1 Paralithodes camtschaticus | reverse complement strand
GATGGACAAATTGCTGGACTAAAATATAATTATATACATCAATCTAAATTAATATGAAAATAAAACACATCTCTTAAAACAATCACGAAATATATGAAGAAAAAAAACCCGCATGCTAACGTATAAATCCTAAGAAAAAAACAAAAAAAGGCTGAAGAAATGTCTGGCCTAAATTAAAGTTATAAATCCCCAGGTAGAATCCATAAGAAGGATTCCCCACATTAATATTCGGGCCCCATATATCACTGAGATGGCCGTATTTATTTGATTATTATTTATTATATGTTTTTATAATTCTTTTAGTTTCCGTCCTAGACCTCCATCAAGCTTAAAGAAAACGCCCCCAAGACCCTCCTTCAAGATAAATTTGTACATTTTTCGATAGAAAAATTTCCCGGCCCAAGGCCGGTTTCTCTTAAATGGCAGGCTCGCTTTCGCTCGCCAAGAACAAATCGGCACCTAAATGACACGAACAGTCTTAATATTGACAAATAAATGAGGCGAAACGTCTTAATATCGCCAAACTAATCCGCCGAGCGTCATCACATCTGAAAACAAATAGGGCTAACCATGAGGAAGAAGGGGGACCAGAAAAACGACCCCACTCCCCACATAAATATTCGGCCCCCGGATATCACTGGTGGCATATGTTACAATGTCCAATATCTGTCCTGTTATTATTATAAGGGCAGATGGCCGTATTAATTTGATTATTGTTGTAGACTATATCTATTTTTGTATTATTTTTTAGTTTCCTCCCTAACCCTTAATTTTGTTTAGTTTCCGCCCTAGACCTCCATCAAGCTTAACAGAAAAACGCCTCTAAGACCCTGCCTCAAGTTAAATGTGTAAATTTTTCGATAAAAACAAAAATCCCGGCCGAAGGCCGGTTTCTCTTCAATGGCAGGCTCGCTATCGCTCGCCAGGAAAACAATCTACACCTAAATGACACAAAAAGTCTTAATTTTGACAAAGAAATGGGGCGAAAGGTCTTAACATTGCCAAAATAATGCGCAAAACGTCATCAAATCTGAAAACTAATGGGGCTAAGCATGAGAAAGAAGGAGGACCAGAAAAACGACCCATCTCCCCTATTATTCAGGTCCCCCATATACTGTATATCACTGGTGGCATATATTACAATGTCCAATAGGTGTGGCGTTATTTTAAGGGCAGATGGCCGTATTTAGTTGATTATTGTTGTATATCTATTTTTACTATTTCTTAGTTTCCTCCCTAGACCTCATTGTATTTAGTTTCCTGCCTAGACCTCATTGTATTTAGTTTCCTTTCTAGACCTCATTGTATTTAGTTTCCGCCCTAGACCTCCATCAAACTTAAATAAAAACACCCACAAGACCCTCCCTCAAGATAAATTTGTACATTTTTTGATAGAAAAATGTCGGTTCCTCTTAAATTACAGGTTCGCTATCGCTCGCCAGGAAAAACATCGACACCTAAATAACACGAAGTTTTAATATTGACACAGAAATAGGGTGAAAGATCTTAAAATCGCCAAACTAATTCGCCGAACGTCATAATATCTGAAAACTAATGGGGCTAACCATGAGGAAGAAGGGGGACCAGCAAAACGACCCATCTCCCCTTAATACTTGGGTCACCCATATATCACTGGTTTTGGCGAATATTAGACGAGTTTATGCAGCTTAGGACGGACCTTGAAGACTTAACCCCTTCTGTACCGGCGACGTCTTAATAATTTCATTCTAGCTATATTTAGAGGATTTTATGCAGCTTTAAAAGGATCTGTGGTAGCAACAGGAGTTAGGTAAGATTGTTCGATGCCTGTTAATGTGTTATGTGTTCTTCTCCTGGCACCTCTTTTTTTCCTTTCTTAAGTCTCTTGCTGATCCTCCCTACCCCTTATGGGAGTAAGGGTTGGCTACTGACTGACTGAGGTATGATATGTGAAAATCTGAGGATTAACTGAGATTGTCTTTACTTTTTTACAATTCCCACAGATCCTTTCTAAGCTGCATATAATCTTCCAATGGTAGCTCACCACCTGCCCACCTACAACCGACACGTAACTCCACCCCCCTGCAGGCCTCACCCACCCATACACCAAGCCCACTATCAACCACAACCACACTTAGCTCACCACATAACGCCTCGCAGCCCCAGCCACACCTACTGGGGTTGTCTACACCTACTGGGGTTGTCTACACCAGTGTGCAGATATTATCTGGAAAGAAGGTGCTACTTTGGTCAAAAGGGCCAATATAATGGGAAGTCATGTAGATTTGCTCATCCCAAAATTTGCAACATAACCAGTCATGGAAAATGTAGATTTGGTGAAACCTGCAAATACCACCACCCATCCCTTTGCAAGACATCACTTGAGAACAAGACCTGCTACAATAGGAAATGCCCAGCTTTTCATATTAAAGGGACTTGGTGATATGCTAGACCTAACACGAATGGTAGCCCAAAAACACTCTAGCTATGCGAGGACGAGACAGAGGAAAACGGCAAGGAGGGAAAGGGCAGACGAAGATGAAGAGACTGAGGGAGATGGAAGAGCACATAGAACACCTCAAGCACCTCCTGGCCTCCTAAGAGTGGCAAATACATCCCGAATACTATAAGGTACACATAGTACTCCAAAACAATCTCTCCCCAATCTTGTTTGCAAATATCCAAGGCCTAAAAAATAGGACCACGAACAAAGTACCATTTATTAGGGGCCCGCTAGAAGAAGGAAACGCTATATTTACGGCTCTCACAGAAACTCACATTAAAGATCAGGAAGATAGTGAGGTATGGATTCCTGGTTACAACCTACATAGGGCGGACAGAACGCATAGATCACATGGAGGTGTAGCCTTGTACATCCATGACTCACTGATGTGACGCTTCTGCATAGTAGCCACGTGCGGGCATGCGCGCGCGTCGGCTGCCCAGCCGTTTAGAAACCGGCTGGCGGCAGCCGGCCGGCCGGCTTTTCCTTAGTATATATCCTA
This sequence comes from Paralithodes camtschaticus, assembly GCA_018397895.1. Taxonomy (NCBI): domain Eukaryota; kingdom Metazoa; phylum Arthropoda; class Malacostraca; order Decapoda; family Lithodidae; genus Paralithodes; species Paralithodes camtschaticus. The sequence goes on along the minus strand of JAGKTK010056972.1, from coordinate 7,995 downwards.
AGACAATGTAACTAATGTCTGGGATATTCTTATGTTGTTTCACAGCTTGTAGCTGCCCTTATTCTTAACCAACGCATCTTAGTATATTTTATTCTCGATAGTTGATTGTTTCATTATAACATATAAGATGTAAGTCTAGTGAGAGTGAAAGGAGATGAGCGGGAGAGAGAGACCGGCTGGGGGACGTTGCTTCGCGCGGAGAGTCCAGCTTGGGACGAGCCTGATGTTGCCATATGCATTTGATTGCAACGTTAGGCTTAGTTTCGACTCACGCACGGGGTAGACGATTTTGACCCGGCAACTGTGTTGAGTGTTGCCAAGCCTGGGATGTATTCTACATGCCTAGGGCGGGGTCCAGACAGATTCAAGACTCAGAGCTCACCTCACTGTCGTACCCTTCGGACCCCCTTGATATCTATCCCTCTCAACCCCACTTAGACACTTTCCCTCTTACTTTGTATACCTTCCTTCCACTACTTCACCAATCTATTTAATTATCCCATCCCCTTGATAGACCTTATATCTATTATTGTATTAACGACGAGCTCTCAGATAACTAGATAGGATTTTGGGCCTTATGCAGAGANGGGGTCCAGACAGATTCAAGACTCAGAGCTCACCTCACTGTCGTACCCTTCGGACCCCCTTGATATCTATCCCTCTCAACCCCACTTAGAAACTTTCTCTCTTACTTTGTATACCTTCCTTCCACTACTTCACCAATCTATTTAATTATCCCATCCCCTTGATAGACCTTATATCTATTATTGTATTAACGACGAGCTCTCAGATAACTAGATAGGATTTTGGGCCTTATGCAGAGATTTAATTGTTAATGAGACCTAGGAAGCTTTTTTTGTTGTCTCATATTTGGTGGTTTCATGCTTGCTAGTGTGTTCTTGTGTCAGGATAGCAGGGGCTAGACCGGAGGGGAGGCTTTTTGCGATCTTTTAAGTAAAGTCTGCTGGTGCGAGTCCTGTGGACCCGCACGACTTACTAGGATACCCGTGGGAGTCTGGGGGCATTTTCTTGTCTGTGTCCCTGTGTGTCTAGTGTTGTGTTGTGTGAGGGCCCTTGCCTAGTCCACTCAGCCCTGCGCTAGCACGTCTTGCTTTTGTTTTAGGGTCGCCAGGAAAGAGTCAGATACTTGCGATCTGAGTCTCTCAAGAGAGCACCCATTCAATTAGAGTAATTTGGCGCACAGACCTGGGAACGTCCCTAGGCTAGAGCAGGTGGCTCAGCCCGGGTATCCGAAGCCTATATCCTTCCGGCTAGACCTCTGCCACCTGGCAGATTAACAGCTAGGGGTTTATCATCTCTGTATGATTGTTATTGTGCCACAGTTTTCCGTTTTTGTGAGCATTGTGAGTCAGGGTGTGGCTTAGAGACTCTGTCCGAGCAGGCTTGCCTGACTAAGAGTGAGAAGCACACCTGTATGTGGTTATGTTGCGAGTTGCTGCCTTTATTTAATTATACCTATGCCATTATACACTGTATGTCCTATCACTAGTATTTATTCCTGCTTATGAGTTAAGAGTTCTCTAAATCCGTAACGTACTTTCTTTGCTAAGCATCAGATCCTACAGTAGCCACATGCAGTTTAGAAACCCGGATCTTGTCTACCTGTACGATGTTTTGAGGACTGTTTGCTTTCACCTTCTTTCACGCAGGGGTGATTAGTTGTATTAATTTTTTTTTTTTCTATGTGATTGTGGGAGGCAAAAGGCATAACTGCCTATAGCGAGTGCCTCCCCCATAGTTGAAAGAGTGACAGGGCCAAAATCAAGGGACGTTCGAGCCAAAATGCCTGGACACACAGAGTTTGAAGCAATTTAAGTCATAGGAAGAGGGAAAGACTGATTCTGGGAGAGAGTTCCAGAGCTCAGCTGTTGAGTAGAAGAAAGTTTGAGAGTAACGTTTCACTGTTGGGTTGGAGAGTTGCACAGAGTAGGGGTGGGATTGAGTTGCAAGACGGGTACCACGTGCCCTATGTAAAGGAGGTGGTATGCACTGGGATAGCTCTGAGGAACACTGATTATTATAGTAGCGATAGAATAGCGAGAGAGATGCAACATTGCGGCGGAGAGAGAGAGATTGCAGAGAGTTAGTGAGTGGACGGGAGTTAATGATACGAAAGGCCTTCCTTTCAACTTTGTTTAGGAGAGCGGTGTGAGTGGAACCTCCCCACACATGTGAACAATACTCAATACAAGGGCGCACTATGCCCCTGTACAGAGCAAGAAGCTGTGCAGGGGAAAAGAACCCCCTAAGGCTGTTGAGCACACCCAGCTTTTGGGAGGCTGCCTTAGCAAGACTGGTAATATGGTCCTTCCAAATGAGAGCAGAAGAAAAAGAGACACCAAGAATATTGAGAGAAGATGAAGGGTTGATTTTTGTATTGCTGAAGAATAAGGGATAGTCCGCTGGGAGATCCTGACGGGTAGATAGATGGAGAAATTGGGTTTTGGAAGCATTAAAGTTAACAAGGTTTTCTCTGCCCCAATTGGAAATAGTATTTAGATCAGAATTTAAGAGTTCTATGGCTTCATTACGTTTGTCGTTGAGGGATTGCTGGCTGGGGCGTTCTGAAAAACTAATGGAGTAGTGTAAGGTTGAGTCGTCTGCGTATGAATGGATGGGAATTAAGGTACAGTTAAGGAGATCATTTATAAAAATTAGAAAGAGAATAGGAGATAGGACAGAGCCCTGAGGAACACCGGAGTTTATAGGGTGAGGAAGTGGACAATGGCAGTCCACAACCGCGGCTATGGAACGGCCGGAAAGGAAATTAGAGACAAAGGCACAGATGGAGGGATAGAAACCGAAGGAGGGTAGTTTAGAAATTAAAGATTTATGCCAGACTCTATCGAAGGCTTTCGATATGTCTAGTGCAATAGAAAAAGTCTCACCGAAGTCCCGAAAGGAGGATGACCAAGAGTTAGTAAGATATGAAAGAAGATCACCAGTAGAGCGACCCTTAAGGAAGCCATACTGGCGATCTGAGAGCAGATTATGAGAAGAGAAATGCTTAAGAAATTTGGAAGCAAGAATAGTTTCAAAAACTTTAGAAAGACAAGAGATAAGAGCAATTGGACGATAGTTGGAGGGTTGAGAGCGGTCACCCTTCTTTGGGACAGGTTGAATGTGAGCAAACTTCCAGCATGAAGGGAAGACGTTAGAGGATAGACAGAGACGAAAGAGTTTGCCTAGGCAGGGAGTCAGCACGGAAGCACAGTTTTTGAGAACAACAGAACGTAATTTGAGAACAAATTAACGTAACGTTAAATGTACTTTCTTCTAGTTTGTTATTAAATTGTTTCTGCAATTTAATTCCGTTATCTATCTTTTCCTTGAAGCTTTAAGTCAACTTAATTGTGTGATATTTTATATAGCCTGCTTGACTACCAGCAGTCTATAGTGCGTGCACCCTGTAACCGAGTCATAGGATACCTTGTTGTCCAGGCAGGACTCTTGACGGTTTAGGGTGGTTTGTTGCCTGGGTTTATAGATAAGGGTTGGATCTAGCGTTTTCCGTTGTTGCTTGTTGCCGCATACCTAGTCCAATAGAAAGAGCCCAGTGTTTATATATCCCAGGACGTAACACTGATATGTACTGAATTCCTAAATAACAGTAATGAAGAGGTGGAAGTACTTTGAGTTAAAATAGAATCCGTAAATTTAGCAGTTATTGTTACACACAGGCCTCCAGACTCATCCCGAGAAGAATTCAAAACCCAGCTCAACAAAATAAAATCAGAAGTGGAAACCCAGGGGAACCCAACACCAAATATTATATGGCTAGGAGACATTAACCTAGCAAACATTAAATGGAGACAACTAGAAAACCAGTTAGTGGCAAACAACATCGGAGAAGCAAATACGAGAGAGCTTTTAGAACTTTGCAATTTGTTTAGTCTTACCCAACATATTGCTGAACCCACACGGGAAAACAATATCTTTGACCTGGTCTTCACTACCAACGACTCTCTAGTACACATCATTTACATATCGGACACAACATACTCAGATCATAAATTAATTGAGATCAAAACAACCTTAGAAAGTGTACAGACAACCTCAGAATCGATAACAAAAACCGGCCCCTTCAGTAAATTTAACTTCAATAACAAAAACATTAGGTGGGAAGAGGTAAATCAAGAAATGGAGGAAATAGACTGGGATAGCAGAATGTCTAGTCTTAATAACAGAAACCATGACCCAAATCTGTAGCCACCATATACCTGCAAGACAAACAAAACGAAGAAGCAAACAAGATCGGAAAAGGAGGAGGCTGTACAGAAGAAGAAAATTACTCACACAAAGACGCACACATCAAAATCTACAGGATAGGCAAAAGGCCGAAATAGATAGAGAAATTGTGGAAATTGAACAAAGGCTAAGAATATCATATGAACTACAACATATGGAAGAGGAGAGGAAAGCTATTGCAGTTATAAAGGAAAATTCCAAATACTTCTTTTCATACGCCAAACAAAAGGCTAAACCAACATCAAACATCAGCCCACTGAGCAAAGGGGATGGCTCTTTCACGGGGGACAAAGAGGAAATGAGCGAACTCTTAAGCAGGCAGTATGAAATGGCATTCAGTGAGCCTGATGAAACAAAAGTCATCAGAGACCAAAATATATTTTTCATGGAAACCTCCCCCACGGAAACCCCTCAGATGCTGGATATTGATTTCGGTCCAAAAGACATAGAAGAGGCCATTTCCAACATGCCATCCCACTCGGCACCAGGCCCGGACTCATGGAATTCGATCCTAATGAAGAAATGTAAGGAAAACCTCTCAAAACCCCTGGCTATAATGTGGAGAAGGAGTCTAGACACTGGTGACATACCAGATAGCTTGAAAAACGCAATAATTGCCCCACTGCATAAAGGAGGGAGTAAAGCACTACCAAAAAACTACCGCCCGGTAGCTCTAACCTCTCACATCATTAAAGTTTTCGAACGAGTCCTGCGAAGAGAAATTTCAACATTCATGGAGACAAATGAACTACACAACACCGGTCAACATGGGTTCAGAGCGGGAAGATCATGTCTCTCACAACTTTTGGAACACTATGACAAAATTCTTAAAGCGCTAGAAGAAAAGAAAAACGTGGATGTCATTTACACCGATTTTGCTAAGGCATTTGATAAATGTGACAATTTTTGTTTTCTTTTTTTTTCTATATTCCAACTTACTTCCTCTCGGGCATAGGCTGAGAGCCTTAACATTCACCGCCTTACAATGAACAGTGAAGCCTGTGAGGTCTTGTTCCAGTCTAGGGAGTGAGACATGTGAAGCACGTAGAGTACAACGAGCACCTGCCATCTTGCCTTCACATTAGGCACGGTGCTCACTCATGGCCCGAAACGACCCCATCTCTGAAGCCACCTCGTTCACGTGCTTCACTGCCTCACCCCCTACACTCAGACTCTCACACTTACACACACACAACGCCACCTGTTGAGCAGATAACTCACTAGGCATTGCACCCCTATAGCATATTTTGAATAAGGGAATATTCATACAGTGCTATTTAATCAGGGAACAATGAGGGTATTTTATTGACGTTTCGGTGGGCTTGTGGTAATGCACTGATACCAGGTACAGCACAAATTCCATCCCAATAATATCTTCCCATTGATACATCGGGATTTGAACCCGGTACCTTTGGATAACCAGGCCAGTGGCAAGACCACTCAACCACACCTCCCCTTGGTATAATAGCCCACAAACTGAAAGCAAAAGGTATAACTGGGAAAATCGGACGGTGGATATACAATTTCCTCGTAAACCGAAAACAATCAGTAGCAGTAAACCAAGTCACATCTGAGCCTTCGGATGTCAAAAGCTCAGTGCCTCAAGGAACAGTGCTAGCGCCCCTTCTGTTCCTCATACTAATTTGCGACATAGATACCAACACCAGACACAGTACGGTGTCGTCTTATGCTGATGACACAAAATTAAGCAAGATAGTAAACACACAAGAAGACACGGGCCGACTGCAGGAAGACATGAATGTAGTGTTCCAGTGGACCAGGGAAAACAACATGCAATTCAAGGAGGACAAATTCCAATTAATACGGTACGGAGATAATAATGGTGTTAAAGAAATTACAAATTACTTAACAGAATCTAACCACATAATAGAACGGAAAGACAGTGTGAAAGACCTTGGGGTATTAATGTTTGAAAATATGGGTTTCAAAGTACATAACCAGGTCAAATTGGCGGCTGCGAAACGTCTAACGGGTTGGATTCTGCGTACTTTTAAAACACGCGGTGAAGTACCTATGATAACGCTCTTCAAATCACTAGTGCTACCGCGGCTTGAATATTGTAGCGTATTAACATCCCCATACAAAGCAGGTGAAATAAATGACGTAGAGAGTGTACAAAGAAATTTCACTTCGCATATAAGTTCGATAAAACAGCTACACTATTAGGAGCGTTAAAGAGCACTGAATCTGTACTCACTGGAACGTAGAAGAGAACGTTACCTAATAATATACACGTGGAAAATCGCAGAGGGTTTAGTACCAAACCTACATACTCCGATATTCATGAAATTCAGTGATAGGAGAGGCTGGGAATGCGAAATCCCCCGGATGAATAACAGGGGTGCTACGGGCTCTCTGCGAGAGGGCTGGTTATCACACAGAGGCCTACGTCTCTTCAACAAAGTCCCACGGCGAGTAAGAGACATGAGGGACGTCTCGTTAGACAGCTTCAAGAGAGCCCTGGATGTCGAACTGCAAAATGTGCCAGACGAGCCCATCCTCGCAAGGGAGCGAGCTGTCGCTTCAAACAGTCTACTGCACCAAATCACTACCCAAAACGAGGGGCGTCGCGCTCCTTGGTGCTGCTAGAAGAGTGGCGAACACATCATAAGGTATCATAAGGTAAGGTAGCCATAATAACCTTTCAGAACTCTGCATAAAGCCGGACACACTAGCCCTTTTTCGAGCAATTTGTACGGGCAATTATGGTCTGGAAGCTTCAAATATTACACTTTGTCAGAATTCAGCTGCCTAACATAATCTACCTTCAGTCTAGTTACCGATTCCAGTGCCAAAATGTCCTGAATTAATACGAGAAAAAACTTGCTCATGGAAAATTGACGGAAAAAGCGCTCGTGTGACACCGCCTTAAGGGGAGGCACACCCCGTTTTTCTGGGCCCCCTTCTCCCTCATGTTTAGCCCCACTAGTTTTGAGATTATAAGATGTTCGGCCCATTAGTTTGGCGGTTTTAACACCTTTCGCCCCAATTCATTGTCAATTTTAAGACATTTCGTGCCATTTAGGTGTCGATTCTTTCCTGGCGAGCGATAGCGAGTCTGCAATTTTAAGAGGAACCGTCCTTCGGCGTGGACATTTTTCTACCGAAAAATGTATAAATTTATCTTGAAGGAGGGTCTAGGTTTTTTTTTTGTTATGCTTGGTGGAGGTCTAGGAAGGAAACTAAACAAATATATGAATAAATTAATTAATATACCAAACAAACGGCCAGTCTCCCCTTAAGCCCATACGTGGCCGGAATATATAGTATTAGCTATTCTAATATCTGCAAAGGCTAATATCGGGCCTTGGATATCTGCTTATCATCTGATAATTGTTTTGTTGTTGTTGTTTGTTTTCATCTGTATTTGATTTGTGCTCTCATGTTTTCCCTTTACTCTCACCCCCCCCCCCGGGGGGGTGTGGCTGCCGTCGATTTGTTCCACTATTCTTTAGTTGTGGTTGTGCTATCTTTATTAGATTTATGCGCTTGGATCTTAATGGCTGGGTGATCTGTGTATCCGTGTAAATCTATGTAAATTATATTCTCTCTCTCTCTCTCTCTCTCTCTCTCTCTCTCTCTCGCTGCGTGGATAACCTAATTTCCTGTCCTTCTTTATTAGCTATACTGAATATTCTAGTTACTTTATCCCAACCTACATTAACACCCCTCTGTAGTGTGTTTATCGATTTCTTTATCTCTCTA
>JAGKTK010056971.1:0-10979 GCA_018397895.1 Paralithodes camtschaticus | reverse complement strand
GGGGGGAATATAACGTATTACTAGTAAATATTAATTTACAAATGTTAAAATGATTTGATAGATCCTGTGGATGAAACATATATTATCTGACAATATTGGTTACTCAGTTTAATTATTATATAATTATCCCAACATGGTAAAAATAAAATAAAACATAAACAATGGGGTACGATTTGTATGAACCATAACCCATGAGTAATGGTCCATACAATCCCAGAGGCACCGCCAAAATAAAATGGTTTAGGAATACCCCGTCCATTACAAACCCCAATGCACTTGAATAAATGCATGAAAGCATATGATCCTCCCGGGATTCGAACTCGGGACACCGCACCCAGAACATAAACATCTAAATAGTTGCACCATCAACACAGTTAAAGGCTAAGTACACGATCACAATTAATATCCATTTTTGAATTCTGGATATTAATCTAATCATGTACTTAGACCCAACTGCATTAAGGACAGCCTAATGTTTTAGTGAGAGGAAAGAACAATGTATAACATAATAAATAAGCACTCTTTCATAATCGTATCTTCAATATTTTTTTACACACACACATACACAGACATTAACGCGAAGTAGTGTGTGGGTGATGTATATAAAATCAGCATGTACGGAAGCTCCACGATAAGTGGTATGGGACAAAAATGCAACACAAAAATATATAGAAAGCCAGGACTGTCATACTCGTTCATGTTGCGTCTTGCCACCCTTAATGGCAAGTAATAGTAATAGCCTACTTACTTAGGCTATATGAGTGCAAATGTTTTAGATATACTATATTATTATTATCACTTGATAATGAATCAATGTAAATCTAACATTGATCAATTGGGCCTTCTTCCAGACTTCCCCAAAAAGTAATGTAACGACCGAAGTCCTCAACTTCCTGGCTGGTATGAGTGACAGTGGCAAGTACCTCACATGTAGGGCAAACAATACTATCATCCACCACTCACCAAGGAAAGAGACTTTCAGGACCAATGTGCTATGTAAGTAAATGAAACACCAACACACACACGTCAAACGCCTTGTTGAGATCATTACTATAATTTCCTGGAGTAAACTTTGGAGTAACTGTGAGCAATCTTAAAGGACTTAACTCTGGGTCTCTCCAGAACCCAGTACCCTGCGCAAAACTACTTTACCACGTGCTGCGCAGCCGCTCGAGGCGGTAGGAACGATTTTGATCTGCATGCGAGTTAGTCTATAGTCTAAGACTGCTGAGGAGGCCCAGGACTACATGTTTGAGAGCGATAGCGACCTGGATACCGAACCTGGCGACCCTATAGAGGAACAACACAGTGAAAGTTCGGCAACAGTGGGCGAGAGGTGGGACACGGAGGAGAGGTACCTCCCTCCCTCCGCGCCGCTGCTCACCCCGGCCCCCTCCTTACCACTTATTGCTCTCCGTGCTTTCTACCCACATGCTTCCCACCACACAACACCACAACGGGAGAAGATAAGGGCCTCCCTAGCACGGTTTAGGTGCCTTGAGTACGGCGCTGAGACTGTGGGGAGCCCTGAGGAGGAGCTTGTGGACGACTCCTTGGCAGCCACACTCGGCCCTATCCCGCAATCGCCTACGCCTAGCAAGAGTCCCCCGCCACATATTGTACCTCAAGTTATCTAGGGGGCTTCGTCTACAACCTCGCAACCCACAGTAGACCTGAGCCCTTCAGAGACCAAGAGCCGGAAGAAGCAGAGGGTGCCTCCCCAACCTGCCAGAGGGACACCCATTGTGATTTTCGAGGCCGGCACAGCGACATGCAAGGTCGGGACAATGTGGCACAATCATCCTAACTCTGACCTACCAACACTTACCAGAACCCACAGGATTGTCGGTACTCCATGTCCGCCAGCACTCCTGCAGAAGTGGTGAATCTGTTTTATACGGACGTGATCATGGCGACAGTCTGTGCACACAACAATGCCATGATAGATTCACTGAAAAATATGTACAAAATCAAGAACCACCAGACTGTCTCTCACATCGAGATCAAGGTGCTGAAGGCCTTCCTGGGAATAATGATCATGTCTGGGCCACTGGCATTAGGAAGAACAACCACCTGGCCACTGCCGAGATGTGGTCACCTCTCGAAGGGGCGCCTCTATACCACAGTAGCACGACTGAGCGCCGCTTCTGTTTCCTGGTGAGGGCACTCCGTTTTGACAACATGGTGACCCGGTAGGAAAGGGTGGAGAGGGATCGCCTTGCCCCCATCAGGAAAGTGTGGGACAGTGTCATGGAGAGCTGCAAGGTCGCTTACACCCACGGGCCTCACCTCACCGTGGACGAACAGCTTGTACCTTTCCGGGGCCACTATTCATTCAAGATGTATATGCCCAGCAAATCCGCGAAGTAAGTAAAATATATTATTTACAAATAATATACATTTCCTTCAGAAGTATTACCTGGTAACGTACCTGTCATTTACTAAGCTGAATTTTCGTAACTTACCTTTGCTGATGAACTTACCTGTGTTGGCCCTGGGTTTCCTCATTACCTGATACCGTACCTGTTATTTACTAAACTGAATTCTCATTATTTACTTTTACTGATGAACCTACCTGTGTTGACCCTTGGTTTCCTCATTACCTGATATCATACCTGTCATTTACTAAGATGAATTTTCATTACTTTCCTTTACTGATGAACTTGCCTGTATTGACCCTGGGTTTCCTCACCTTTCCTTTACTCTATGAACTTGTGAGGTACTTACCTCGGGCTTGGGGTCCCTATGCCATACTTACCATGTAATTTACTAAGCTGCATTTTTATTACTTACCTTTACTGATGAATGTACCTGTGTTGACCCTGGGTTTCCTCACCTTTCATATGCTCTGTGGAATTGCGAGGTACTTATCTCGGGGTTGGGGTGCCTATACCATACTTACCATGTCATTTACTAAGCTGAAGTTTTATTTATTACCTTTACTAATGAATCTACCTGTTTTTTCCTCAGATATGGCATGAAGATCGTTATGATGTGTGACGCTGAGTCCTACTACATGTGCACAGCATTGCCCTACCTAGACAAAGATCCAATCACCAATAACAAGCCTCAGACATAGGGGGAGTACTACACCACTACGCTCACCGAGAGATACGCTCTGTTACTTGCGACAACTGGTTCTCGACCATACCCCTAGCCTTTTCCCTGAGGGAGCGTTGATTTGAGGTCGTTGGCACCATTAAGGCCAAGTTATACATCCCCAGAGAACTCCAGACTTGCACCTTGGATGTGGGGTCCAGCGTGGCACTGTTCAACTATGAACATCAAAATGACACTCTGTCACCAGGGCATTGTGAAGAAGCGAGTACTGATCTGTCGACTCTACACCATGACCCTACAGTTATAGAAAAACATAAAAACGGATATACAGATGTTTTATAATGCTACAAAAGGAGGGGTCGACACGTTCGGTCAGTTGTGTGGAAACTACTAGTGCATCAAGAAGACCCGCCATTGGCCCCTTGCCTTCTTCTTTAACACAGTAAACCTCGGGATGGTCAACTCGCACATCATCTACACCCACAAGCCTGAGTTCGCCTCTACTACACGCCGGCAGTTTGGGCTGAGGGTGGCAGAGGAGCTGTGTCACTACGACAGGACTCAGAAGATAAGAGGTCTCTCCCGTGAATTAATCGGCCACACCTTCGACAAGGACACCACACTACAGAACGACAATCATGACACCAGGCTTGACAAGAGGAAACGGTGCTACCGGTGCCCCAGGTCGGCCAACAAGACCAGGGTGGTGTGTGGGTCCTGTGGCCGCCCCATATGTCAGCGTCAGCAGAACATAATTTGCGACAATTGCCACTCCTAAAGCCGAGACTTCTGATCATATTTATATTGTTGTTCAGGTTCCTAAGAATTAACGTAGTATATTTAGTCACACAGAAAGAAATTATATAGAATGTATGTTATATTTAGTCACAGAAAGAAATTATATAGCATGTATCTTATATTTACATATAAATATATGTAATTATATATATAATTAATTACTTTTTGCCTTCAATTACATTCAACATATACTGTTTACACTCTTAGCTTATTATTTGATCAAATAGGAACCAGCTTGTCAATTTCTGAGTTAATCCACACATATTTAGATACCCCCAAACATGTCTGAAGTGGGACCAGATTTATGGGGGTGCGCCGCCTCACCCGTCCCTGCAGTGTACTCGGAATATGGCCGTGTGGGCGACCCTGCGTATAACTTTGAACCCTCTGGTATTATTTATCTTGTGTGTAAGGCCCTTAAGCATTGTCTTAGAGAGTATTAGCCACATTCATAAAAAATTGAGTGTTCCATGACACTTTTCCCTAAGAAAACAGTCAAAACTCGGCCCTCTCAAAAGTTAACCGTATATAATTATGTTTGGTTGGCATTTATTCAACTCTGATTTCATAATTTGCATAGCTGCTATACTTTTAGATAATACAGACACCTGCATACCAAATTATGTGGCAATACAACAATATTTAGGTACCCCCATGAATGTTTGAAAATGGGGTTAATTTTTGTAAGAACAAATATTAACCCTTTTTTTTCTTGCTCCGCAGATCTTCGAGCCCAGCTGCTCAAGTCTACCTCAGGAGAGACCTCCATTCTTCCCCTCCACTCCCTCAGGACCTCCAGTGCCTCGCTGTAACTTTGTTTTCATATTTTTGTACAAGAGTCACTCTAAAACAAAACTTATTTTTTCAATATATTGCGAAAAAATACAAATTACAGAGGTAGTTTTATTATCATCTAACATAAGGTATGGTAATGTTAAAATTAATTTTAGAAGGTTTAATAATGAAAATCCATCAAAAGGTTTTGGAGTTATATTTGCTGAAAATGGTGGCAACAGATTTACCCCCAACGTATCTGGCATTGACCCGAAATTGAATGATACCTATGCATGTAACAACGTTGCATGGATATACGAAAGCTGTGTGGTTGGTCTGAAACATGCTAATGCTAGTGTACTTTGCGAAATGAAAGAACATATATACGAGTCAATACAATTCCAAGCTACACTGAAAGCAAGCTTGTATGGAATATCTCAACTAGAAAAGGGTTTGGGTGTTCAGGCTAGTAAACTATTAAACTTATCCTAGCAGAAAGGAAACATAAACATTGTTGGGCTATATACTGAAAGACAAGTTTGATATAGAAGAAAAGGAGATGGTTGTGACACTCTATAATAGTCTAATTAATGTAAAATTCTAGTCTTCAATATTAATTACAAAGAGTTCAAACTAGAAGTGTGAAGCTGTTTCATTAACAATATAGTTGGTTGAGAGCACTAAGTCTGTTATTGTAAACTCGTACATTACTAGGTTGAAGAATTTATAATATTTAATGAGTTTCTCACTGAAAGCAGTATCAAGAAATAGGGTGGTCAGCATGGAAGTGAAGAAGTTCTTGCATGACTAGATAGGGAGCTTTAAGATAAAATTGGATAAGCATATGGACGAAAAGGGTTGGGTGTGAAGGGGGATCAGCAGGGTTGGGCCAATCAGCGCTCTGCAGACCCCGTAATCCTGCGTTAATCTCTAACCGTTTTGGTAAGATGATCCTCAGGGTATTAGAGTGTTGAGCCTATAATTGGGCTTTGTAATTGGGGTTGTGTGGGACAGGGATCTGCCTTGCTTAGGCCAATCGGCTTTCTGTAGACTCCCATTTTCTTATGTTCTTATGTTCTTATGACAGTGTTGTTATCCCGACACCGACTTAAGGAAGCGAAGCCTGGACGTTGGTGGAGAAACTCAGACCAAGAGTGAGAGGGGTGGAAATGAGTTACTAGAGAAGTACGTGCGGAGTTACATGGAGGGATAGACAGACGAGTGAGGAAGTAAGAAGGAGGTGTGGTGTAGAGGTAGATGTGCTGGAAAGAGTGAAAAGGAACATCTTGAGATGGTTCGGCCATATGAAATGTATGGGAAGCGAGAGAATGACTAAGAGGGTGTACGAGAGCGAGGTGGAAGGACAGAGAGGGAGAGGTTAACCGAAGGATGGAGTGAAGAAGTATATGGATGTAGGCGGTGCTGGTTGGGAGGAGGGGCGTTGACTGACTGGGGACAGAGGTGCATGGGGGCGTCAGTCAACGCCCCTTAAGCTTAAAGCATCATGTTATAATCTATATCAATCAATCTATCTATTTATTGCCTGACGCTCGTGGCCACACCTTCGGGGATCACGGCGTCAGGCAATAAATAGATAGATTGATTGATATAGATTATAACATGATGCTTTAACCTTAAATATGAATAATAAACTGGATATTAGATCCGAAGAGGCTTTACCTGAGGTGCACTTTGGCGCTTCATGTTGACTTCTATATTGCCAATGCAATACCAAACACATTTTTGCGCGGCTTAAAATGTCAAAATATACTTAAGTTTAATTTAAAGTAGCTCTAACGGCTGGTCGATTTTGATTTTGATTTTGCCCCGAGGGGCGAGTTTATTGAGCAGCGCCCCCCATCCTGTGAGGGGACAACCACTAGTAAGGCGATACATACTGCTCAAAGAGCCATTATTCCACTGAAACAACAGCATCGTCGTCTGGTTACATTCATATTTGTGTTTATAAGTCAGGTTGGCATTATTCAGATGTGTTATTATAGTTTCCTCATTTGATTGTCACATGGTCTGTATAAAAAAAAAAAAAAAAAAAAAAAAAAAAAAGCAAGCAAGCTTGTAGTGACTGAATTATTAATTGACAGGTTGTAAATAATAGCACTACAGAACTAGTGCAATCGTATGAGGAGACTATTCATATTTTCATTACATCAATGATTATTGAGATCATAGTTATAAGTCCAGTAAATCTAGCAATCATTTAACTGGACCTAGAACAAATTGCAATAGAAGGTTTTTTGGCTTTAACTTGTTTATTAGGTCCCTCTGATGAACATATAAAAAGTCTCCAACTTTTGGACACTGGGAAAGTGGTTAATTTGCATAAATTCAAGATGGCCACCGTCCAAAGCTTCAATTTACAGATAACTTTTTTCTGGTTGCTCCTAGACCCTATGAATGTATTACAAACAACGTTTTTTGGCTTTAACTTGTTTATTAGGTCCCTCTGATGAACATATAAAAAGTCTCCAACTTTTGGACACCTGGAAAGTGGTTAATTTACAGCCGAAAAACCTTACAGACAGGCTGAACTGTCTCTTTCACAAGGGGTGACACAGGCACTTTGTGCTTGTATTTATTGTGCTTGTCTTTACTGCAGACTTCATCCGGTGAAACGTCTTCACGCAACAGCTTATCCAAAAGATCTGCAGCCTCCTGGAAGTCCTTGCATGCGTCACTTTCCTCATCTACCATTGAGAGGTTGACACCGTATGCCCTGCCTAACACAATCGAACTCAAGGCTGTGTCAACCAAGAAGTGGCCTCTGATTGCTCGTGCATATGCTTTCCCACTCAGCATTTGGGTCACAGCATTTTCAGCGTATATAAGTTCCAAAACCTCCTTAAGCCCAGATGCTTCCATAACATGGCCCATGCATCCCAAAAAGCTCATCACAGAGTGAAAGCCACCAAGGTTCAAAACAATGGGTTTCAGTTCGCTTCCTTCCTTCTCATGAACAATGATCGTCTTCGCTTTCCAATAAAGCGGTTGGTCGAATGTCAGCATTGGCGTCGTTCCCTGGCGATGGCTTTCCGCAGCAACGAAGTGAAGTGTTGAGTAAATACAACTCATGTCCGTAGGGTCCATGTCAATCATGGGCAAGAAATGGACGGATGATTTCCCTGGGTGTGGTCCATGGCACACACTCTGCATTAAGCCGGACCAGCCTGGTCGTTTTGGTCGAAGCAACCATGACGTTTTCCACAGTATGTCCAGATTTTCAAGCTTGTCAGATGCTGAAATGGGGTCAAGCTTTCTAAATTCGAGAGGCCCACCCTTCTTGCGAACACTGCGGTAGTATTTGATTTCAATTTGAGCTGCCGTGAAGTTGTTTTCAGGTGACTGCAATCTTGGTATTGATGTTGTGTCTCTTACTTCAGGGGTGACAGCAACAATTATACCCATACCATGGTATGTTCCTCGCCCATCAAGCGTACGCAAGTTGTGATCAACATTGTCTGCAACGAACTGTCCAAACCTGCCTGCAGTGGATATGTTGGTGCCCCTGAAATTGGCAGCACACTTCGAAAACCTCAAAACTTCTGCGTAAGGCAGACAGAAGCCGTGGCTGTGTAAACTGTCCACAAGAAAGCGGGAACCAAAGTCATGGTGCATTTGAACCGCCAATCCATACTGAATGGGTGCTACAATGGCCCTTGGTCTGGTAAGTTGCACGATACTTTGTCCAATTGATGCAACTTCAAGATCACATGACTTGCCACTGAACGTCTCTTGCAGCAATATACGAAGGGACTGCGGAACGTACGCCACATTCTTTTCCAGCGACCGGAGTTCAGAAGGATCTGGATAGAAATCTCTACAAGTATCAATGTTCTTTATATCTGCTTTGATCAACCGTGCCGCAGCCCTGACTATCTTTCTTTGTTCTGCTTCCTCATCATCAGTCTGTGGTGAGTCTTTGAATTGTTGCAAAATCTTTGCAGCACTTTCTTTGACAGTTACAACATCGCTGCGTCCATGCACGTTACTAATAACCAGTTCATCCCCAAAATATGAAATAAGTTTCTGTTTCATGTATTTTACACTATACGCTTCAACATCAGGGCACAACTGGGACATTCTATCAACGAGATCAACCACTGTAGTCTGTTCATCATCATTGCCACTGACTAGGTCCTCGATTGCGAGTAGAAATGCTTCCTCTCGTGAGGCATCTACTTTGCGACCCTTGCGAGGAGGTTCACTGTCTGCGGAATCACGATATTTGGAGGGGATCTGCCTATGTGTCTGGAAATTTGAGCTGCACTGCTTGTGATATATTGCGTCAGCTGCTGGAAGATCGCGTGCAAAGTTAATTCGGCCTCTAACAGTGTCAGCCCACTCATCAGCCCTGGCATCACATGCAGAAAGTATTGTCCTTTGAAAGTTGAAGGTGCGTACTGGATACACTTCTTCTGAATCATGCTTTGTGTCCAAATAGATTTTTGTACCACAAAAAAAGCAGTTCTCTGTAATACAAAAGTCTGGTGTCTGAGAACGAAGAGCAGGTTTTTCAGGACGTTTCTTCTGCTTCCCAGGAATTCTATTTGGCTTCGTATTGACATGCTTCTTTCGGCAATCAATGTGCACCGTTTGGCCCTCGGACACGGTAATTGATGGCGTTCCACGTTCAGTACTGGCCTTGTTGATAGTATCTGCTCCCTTCGCCCTCAGCTTGACTGTTTCTCCTTCGTCTAACGTGTTTGAGCAAATGCCGCAGGGATTATGCACCACCTCTTCTTCCATGGCTTCGGTAGATGTCGCACCAATCTGTTGAAACAAGAAACAAGATGATGGGATTAGTATAGGCCTAGGCAAAATGTAATAGACAATAATGTGCAGTAAAGGTAGGGCTTGACCTAGAACAAATTGCAATGGAAGGTTTTTTGGCTGTAAGGTTTTTTGGCTGTAAATTAACCACTTTCCAGGTGTCCAAAAGTTGGAGACTTTTTATATGTTCATCAGAGGGACCTAATAAACAAGTTAAAGCCAAAAAACGTTGTTTGTAATACATTTATAGGGTCTAGGAGCAACCAGAAAAATGTTATCTGTAAATTGAAGCTTTGGACGGCGGCCATCTTGAATTTATGCAAATTAACCACTTTCCCGGTGTCCAAAAGTTGGAGACTTTTTATATGTTCATCAGACGGACCTAATAAACAAGTTAAAGCCAAAAAACCTTCTATTGCAATTTGTTCTAAGTCCAGCCCTACTTTGACTGGTCTTGTGTGGTTATGGGAGAGAGGGAGGGGGGTTGTAGGAGGTAGAGGAATGGGTGGGAGAGGAGGAGGAGGAGGTTAGGTACTCCAGGGAGGAGGAAAGTGTGAGAGGGGAGGTGTGTGTGTGTGTATGTCCCTTCTTAAACATCCTAGAGGGACCCTACCCGTCGTGACCCAGTCACCAGACCCCAGCCAATGCCTTCTCTATACATAATTATGTATAGAGAAGGCATTGCCCCAGCACCCAAAACACACAGCCACACAGATTCAGATTCATATTCAAATTATTTTATTTCCATAAAATAATATTCGGAGGGAAGGTGCAAGTGGTCCTCCGGGAGGGACAGTGCCGCATATCCGGAGGTACTTGTACATCAAGCCATTAGCCGACAATATTGAGGACAATACAGCAGTATGGTTAGGGGTTTTGTAGGAGGTAGAGGAATGGGTGGGAGAGGAGGAGGAGTAGGGGGGGCGGCTGGTCGAGGTCTTCGACTTTTGATCATATTTTGACTTCACTATTAGTGTAATGGCCGCTTCCGGTAGTGAAACCTCTAGCAGCCTGGGAGCTTTTCCGTACTAATCTCGCACTGTTATAATAATAATAAAATGGACGCATATGTTTGCTGTCTAATGTGATATCTAGTTAAAATGGTAACTGGAGTACAATATAATTTGTTTTTCTTTCTCAGTCGCCTATACACACTGCAATTTACAGACAAGAATGACACCTCTACTCAAATTATTGATTGTATTATCGTCAGAAAACTTTAATTATGGGATACTGGATTCTGAACTTGATGGTTTGAGTTTCAGCTGTGTTGGTGCTAACAGTAAAACATACATTAATATATATAAAATCCAATTTAAATGTATAGCTCAGGGACTCTCAAAGATACGACCTAAGTTTGCCTGAAATTAACATCCTCGGGGTAATAAATAGATTTTCAGTACAGTAGTTTGAAATATATACAAAAGTATTCCACGTAGCAAGCAGGTTAGGCTACTTCCCTTAACCTCTCCGCGGCGCACAGGGGGTTTTCTACAGGGTAAGACTGTGCGCACCTATGATGATTTTGGGACCTATTGCCAATTTCGATAAAAAGTACA
>JAGKTK010056970.1:0-10979 GCA_018397895.1 Paralithodes camtschaticus | reverse complement strand
CTATAGAATTCTTTCGGGTTTGTTTTACTTTGATTCGCAATATGTAACTCTAAGGTCTTTTTACTTTGCTTAATTAACTTTTTGGCTTTGCGTCGTAGCTCTACAAATTTCACCCGTTCTTCGTCAGTTTGTGAGGATTTTAATCTATCATTAGCAAATTTTTTAGCAAGCAGGCAGTTTGAAATATCTTTATTCCACCATTTGGGCTTATTATTATGGCCTGGACGCCGTATTTTCGATGGTATGCAGTCTTGCACTGCTTTTAGGTAAGTGGTTTCGAATAACTTCCAAGATGTATTTATGTCGTTATTGTTAATTAAAAAGCTCCAGTCAGTTTCTTTAAACATAGCTCTAAGTTTATGGAAGTTTGCTTTCTTGAAATTAGGGACTTTTTCGATGCTACTATTTGGTTCGTTACTAGTAAACTTTAAAGTGAAAGTTATCGTACGATGGTCGCTGTTACTGAATTCATCACCAACATTCAAATTCTCTATCAATTCTTCTTTTGTTGCAAGTACAATGTCAAGAACGTTATTACCACGGGTCGGCATTCGAACAAATTGATAAAGCGAACTCTCTTGCAAGTTCGTATACAAGTCATGTCCGGAGTGTGAAGTAAGAGTATCGCCCCACTTAGTCACAGGTAAATTAAAGTCGCCAAAAATTACGGTATCTTGTGAGTTACTTACATCTGCAATTTGTTCGTAAATTTCTCGGTCAGTTTGCACTGATTGAGCTGGAGGTCTGTATATTAACGCAAGTATTATTTTTGTACCTTTATTATTCTTTATTAGCACAAAAGATGTGTCGACGTTCACAATTTGAGGTTTTGACACGAGGGTCGGGTTAAGACTTTCTTTGATATAAAATAAAACGCCACCTCCATTTTTATTTATTCGGCTGTTCTCAAACATTACATAACCGGGAAGTGAATACTCTGCTAAAAAGTCTCTATCTTGTGTATTGAGCCAAGATTCTGTTATGCCAATCACATCATAATTTTCTGTAAACACTAGTTCCTCTAAATCTGAAAATTTATTGCGTATGCTACGAGCGTTTGCATAGAAAACCTTTAAAGTTGCGGTTTTAGAACTCGCAGATCGTTGTTTCATCGAATTTTTGGTTCTGGTCGGCTCTACATTTACATTCATGGCTGTCCTCGGTCCTCGGTCGTTATCCCTGACGGTTTTGAATTTGGGTCGTGTTGGTGGAGCTTTATCCAAATTTGCGGTTCTTGACGGATTAGTATTTAATTCCTTTGTAGGTTGCCGTCCTCGCTGTCTTCGGTCCTCCTTCCTGGTTGTCCTGTGCGGAGTCGATTTCTTCTCCGAAAGAAATATGACATTGAAGAGAGGAACGGAACTTGTGCAAGGAATTATAATGTATGGGAGTTATTAGCATCACTTGTCCCAGGTTGACGTGTTGGCAGATGTGCAGTCGTGGTCAGGGATCCTTTAACACCTCCTAGTGATCAAAACAAGAGGGTGAACGTTAACTATACTGTTTTTCTTTCCAACTGACGGTAAATTGCTATATCCTTATCGTGATCACTTAGTTATTATGCAGATTTTGTAGCTATATATGTCGTTAATAATGAAAACCATGTATTTATGCGAGATATACTATTTTCATATTTGTCCTTTAACCCCTTCTCTACCGGTAACGTAATTTTATTGGATTTCAGCTACATTTAAATAATTTTATGAAAGTTAGGAAGGATATATGGTAGGTAAAAGGATGAATTGAGATAGTCCGTAGCCTTTTAATCAGTAGACGTCCTTCCTATGTTGAACAAAGTAATTTAATAGTTTGCCAGAATATAATGAAAAGTACAATCGGGGGTATTAAGTGTTGTCATAGATTCCAGTGGTTTTTGCTCATCAAGTATTATTGGTACCTTTATAGTTACTGGGAAAAGTGCTTATCCCTCAGAGTATTAGTCAGTGTCCGAAACTTTGTGAAATATCTGACAACACTTATTTACCTCGACCGTACATCACCAGTACAGAAGGGGTTAAATATTGGGAAATCAGCTGGTAAAGGGGTGGAATTTACCAACAGCTGAAAACCGACTATAGTGAACCCCAGTCATGTGTTCTGTAGGACATGCGGTTTCCCAAAGTAGTTCATCGGTGTATCATAATCAACCACTTGCGAGTTTCAGGCTATAGGAAGTTGGAACCGTAAATATCGATATAAAAAGAAATGTAATAATAATGTAAGTTTCTGATGAATAGAAAGTATAATTTATTTGGCTTTCTGTATTCATAAATGTCCTAAGACAGTATTTTAGTTGGTACTTCTGCTAAATACCGATATCAAGAGCTTGAACTTATTTTTTAGGTCGATTTACTTATTTATTTATATACTTTTTAGTTTCTCCGCTAGACCTTCATCAAACTTAAAGAAACACCCCCTAGACCCCCCTTCAAGATAAATTTGTACTCCTCTTACAATTACAGGCTCGCTTATGCTCGCCAGGAAAAATATGACACCTAAATGGCACAAAAGGTCTTTATATTGACAACAAATGGGGCGAAAGATCTTAAAATTGCCAAAGTAATGAAACGAACCTCTTAAATGAAGATATCAAAGCTAATGGGACTAACCATGAGGCGGGTGCCCAATCCCGAAAGGGGTTGAAATAGGGGAGCTATCCCCCCCCCCCCCCCCAAGGCGGCTTTCTCGGGCTTGTCCTAGCTGATGCTGAGAGGATTGGGTTCTAGTCATGTGGTGATGGGCTGGTCTATCAGAGTGAGAGCTGAGCAATCTCTGCCGTACCCATAGCTTACTCTGACTGTTCCTTTAACTTATATATTTTCTAGATCTCAAGTGACGGCGTCTCTTCCGTGGATTGACCTCCCATATTACCAAGATTGGAAGTCAAAGCGTCACATTTTTCCCTTGCCCCTCAACTTTCTCTTCATAATTGCTGAGGGGCACAGGGCCCTGGGTAGGGCTTTGGTTTCCCGGGCGTTTCCGCACCCTCCTCAGCTCCCCGCCATGGAGTGGCTTCGGTCACCCAGGCTTTATTGTGGTCGGCGGGGAGGGTTCTGTGGGGGCACTCGGTTATGGCCTTGGAATTGCTCGGGGCCTTGGGGCTGTTCGGCCAGGCAGCTTGGGGAACAACAACAACAACAACAACAACAACCATGAGGGACAAAAAAACTACCTCTCCCTTTAAGCCTGGATCTAGCAAGTGGCTAATTATTACTTCAAAAATTGTCCACAAATTGCTGACCACGCTTGTACAGTTGGCCGCATGATTTTGTATCCAGTATATTATGTATGGATGTAATATAGTACCGTATGACTGATCTACATGAATAACTTACTATACAACCGTTAAGGGGAGGTTTTTAGTTTGTTTCCTACTCCTCCAGCAATCTTAAAATGTCAACCCCTTTACCCCCTTTCAAGTGAAATTTGTACATTTTTCAGTAGAAAAATGTCCCGGCCGAAGGCCGATTACTCTTGAATTACAGACTCGCTATCTCTCGCCAGGATAAAATCGACACCTAAATAGCACGAAATGTCTTAAAATTGACAGAATGGGGGCGGAAATTCTTAAAATCACCAAACTAATGTGGCAAACATCTTAAAATCTCAAAAGCAATGGGGTTAGACATGAGGGAGAAAGGGGCCAAGAAAAAAAGTCCCTCAAGTGGAAATCTGCCCTTAACCCGTTCTGTACCGGTGCGACGTCTTTATTATGTGGTTTCAAATACCGGCACACTTAGACATGCATGAAGCTCAGGGAGGATATATGGTAGCTAAAAGGATGAATTGAGAGCGTTTGTAGCCTTTTCATAGTCAGAGGTCCTTCCTAAGCTTAATACATTCGTTTAACCCTCTCCGACATATGACGCGATTTTGAGCCGATTAGGGATACTTTTAAAGCCTTTGTTACCATCAGGGGTATTTAGAAACCTCTAGTTCAGTTACTTCAACCTCTGCAGTTGTCTGAGTTAGCTGTGTTGAGCCTATTGGGAATATTTTAAAGCCTTTGTTACCATCAGGGGTATTTAGAAACCTTTAGTTTAGTTACTTCAACCTCTGCAGTTGTCTTTGAGTTAGCTGTGTTGAGTCTATTGGGGATACTTTAAAGCCTTTGTTACCATCAGGGGTATTTAGAAACCTTTAGTTACTTCAACCTCTGCAGTTGTCTTTGAGTTAGCTGTTGGCAGAAAACTAATTTTGGAGAGGTAATTATAAGAGTGAGAGAACCCTATTTCTTATTGCTAATCTGGCAACCTCTGCGTCATATGAGTCTGAAGGGATTAATAGTCAGAGGTCCTTCCTAAGCTTAATGAATTCGTTTAATAGTTGTGCCAGAACATGATGAAAAGAAAGTCACCGGTACTGAATGGGTTAATTGACCGTAATATTTAAGTACTGCATCAGAAAATACACTTGTACATCAATCATGCTAAATATCCTTAAATAAACAAATTCAACCAACTGTACCTAGGCCTACACTGTACCTAGGCCTACACTGTACGTATCTAGGCTTACACTGTACGTATCTAGGCTTACACTGTACCTAGGCCTACACTGTACCTAGGCCTACACTGTACCTAGACTTACACTGTACCTAGGCTTACACTGTACCTAGGCTTACTCTGTACCTAGACTTACACTGTACCTAGGCCTACACTGTACCTAGGCTTACACTGTACCTAGGCTTACACTGTACCTAGGCCTACACTATACCTAGGCCTACACTGTACCTAGGCTTACACTGTACCTAGGCCTACACTGTACCTAGGTATACACTGTACCTAGGCTTACACTGTACCTAGGCTTACACTGTACCTAGGTCTACACTGTACCTAGGCTTACACTGTACCTAGGCTTACAGTAGCCTTCCCTTCTACGGCCTAACCAATAAACAAGCGGCATTTTTTGTCTATTTGCCCCGACCCCAGTTGACCTCAGGGGACTAATTAAAAGCAAATACCTGAACTTTTCCGGTATGGGTTGTGTCGTGTTTAAGTTGGCCGTTGGTTGACCGATTATAGACGCGTTAGTGGATTATGGTGGAGGTTGGGGGATGTTGATGTTGGTGCATGTTGATGTTGGTGGATGTGGTGCTGGATGTGGATGTTGGTGGATGTGTGTGTATAAATGGATGGATGTTCAAAAGTGCGTTGTATTTTAGTTTGTCTCCTAGGCTAACAAAAGCGCCTTCCCAGACTTCCTTCAAGCTAAAATATGCCCACTCAGACCCCCATCATGTTAAAATTGTACGTTTTTCGATAGCAAAATGTGTCGGCCGAAAACCGATTTCTTCTAAGTTACAGGCTCGCTAAAGCTCACCCAGAAATAGTTAACACCTGAATGGGTTAAAGCGTCTCATTTTCGCCAAATTAATGGGGTGAAACTTTTTCAAATCTCCAAAGTAATGGGGCGAAACAGGGGAGTTCCAAAAATATCTCCCTCGGACCAAATAGGGTTAAGGTCAAGTTATCACAATTACCAACATATTAGGATGCAATATATTCGTAATAGCAAATCAATTAAGGGGTCACCGGCTTGTTTTTACCTTTCTCTCCTTTTCTCTTTTTCCCTGGCTTGTATCCATTCGGCCCCATTCAGCCAACTGTTTTAAGACTTTTATCATCATCCAGGTGTCGATTTCTTCCTGGCGAGCGATAGCGAGCCAGCATGGAGAAATCCGGCTTTGCCGGTGAAATTTTTGCTATCGAAAAATGTACAAATTTAGCTTGCTGTCAAAACAAAAATATATATATGCTGGCTTGCTACCGTTCGCCAGGAAAATATTGACACCTGGATGGGGGTAAGCGTCGTAAAACAGTAGGCCGAATGGGGCCGAATGGATACAAGCCAAAGATAGAGGGAGAGAAAGAGAACAAAATCGAGGTGGACGCATGACCGTTTGTCGTCCACTGGGGAAAAAATTATAGATTGTAGGTAGATTATTATAAGTGATGGAGTTGTTATATAAAGCATGTTTCGGAAGCTGCCAGATCAGGATTGCAGGGTTGCGTGTAAATCCTCCCTAACTGCAAATGATGATGGTATTTGATCACTGAAAGCTGGGAGGGGGGGGGGGGGGGATTGTGTATTATTTTAGCTATATCAGTTAATCAGCAACTCTCGACGTTTAGCACCCGAATCTGTTATTGCTCGTTTATGTTGTTGTTGTTGTTGTTGTTCCCCAAGCTGCCTGGCCGAACAGCCCCAAGGCCCCGAGCAAGGCTAAGGCCATAACCGAGCGCCCCCACAGAACCCTCCCTGCCGACCACAATAAAGCCTGGGTGACCGAAGCCACTCCATGGCGGGGAGCTGAGGACGGTGCGGAAACGCCTGGGAAAATCGTTTATGTGGATCGTTTTTGATACAGTGGAATATACTCAACAGGAGAGAGAGAGAGAGAGAGAGAGTACTAAACATACGGTGATAATATACACAAGGGCATGCATATTTATTAATTAAGCTAATTATTTCACTTTTCCAAAATATATCGTAAGTGTAACCTATTTGCCTCTTCTAATATTACACTGATATTCTTGTCCACAACTGTACACTCAGATACAAACATAATGGCCCTTTTTTGACATCTCTATCTGCCTAATGAACCTTCAAATGCATATTGTTAGGTAAAGGATAAATGGCAAGATTCGATTCAGTTTTGGAGATCTTACTTAGCCCTCTTACTATCCTGTGGACCCCGGGGTTGCTGTTTAGCATTCAGAAATAGAGTTCTCTCAATCTTATAATTATCTCTCCAAAATTATTTTTCTGCCCACAGCTCACTCACAGACAACTGCAGAGGTTGAAGTAACTAAACTAAAGGTTTATAAACACCCCTGATGGTCACAAAGGTTTAAAGTATCCCAGAAAGGGCGAAAATCGCGTACTGTGCGTGAAAGGGTTAACATAAGGCCAGCAATAGTGTCCTAGAATAGACAGTCTAGGACTCACGACGGCATACCTATTTCTGAGTCATTGAACGTTTCGGTGGGCATTACATTGTACAAAATAAAGAGCTTTAACAGTATAGAAGGTTATTTAAAATTACAACTAAGGGCGATTATATAAACAAAAGGGAGGGAATTTCAGCTTGGTATTTAAAAAGAATAACGGCAACAAATACCCGGCACCTACTGTCTTATCCACCAACCACGTCTGATCCCCAACAACAATAAAACAAAGCCGATCACTCTTGGATCTCCTAGGTTCCACCACCGGTAAAGAGAAGCTTCGATTCAGTCCCAGATAGCTTCGAAAATTCCAGGTCCGGATACGTCTTCCAGTGTACACTCTTATGGGGAGGCAGACAGTTTGTTTGGTCTATCAATTCATTTATTCATATATTTGTTTAGTTTCCTCCCTAGACCTCCATCAAGCTTAGTAAAACACCCCCTAGACCCCCCTTCAAGATAAATTTGTAAATTTTTCGGTGGAAAAAGTTCCGGCCGAAGGCCGGTTCCTCTTAAAATTGCAGGCTCGCTATCGCTCGCCAGGAAATAATCGACACCTAAATGGCACGAAAGTTCTTAAAATTGACAACAAAATGGTGCGAAAGGTGTTAAAATCGCCAAACTAAAGGGCCGAACGTCTTATAATCTCAAAACTAGTGGGGCTAAACATTAGGGAGAAGGTGGTCCAGCAAAACGGTCTGCCTCACTCTAAGACATACCATACATCCTGACCCCCAATAAGAAGCTACGAACAGGGTAACGAACCTCCGAAATGTAAACATGGGTATAGAAATAATGAGAAGGTCCCATTCAGTCTGGGATAGCTTCTATAACCTAAGACCAAGATTTATGTCTTGCAGTGCACAGGGTTAAGGGGAGGTATTTATTACGGTATATTCCTTAACACCTTCAACAAGCTTAAAATTACACTCCCTAGACCCCCTTTCAAGATATATTTGTACATTTTTCGGTAGAAAAATGTCTCGGCCGAAGGCCGGTTCCTTTTAAATTACAGGCTCGCTATAGCTCGCCAGGAAAAATTCGACACCTTAATGGCACGAAAGGTCTTAAAATTGACAGAAATGGGGCAAAATGTCTTAAAATTTCCAAACTACCAGGGCGAACTTATTAAAATCTCAAAAGCAACGGGGCTAAGCATGAGGAAGAAAGGGGTCAAGAAAAAAAATCCTGAAGTGGAAATCTTCCCTTAAGAGTAATGTGTGTGGGGAAGAGAAAGGGACGAATTGAGTCGGATAAAAAACAAAATAGTAAAAACACAAAGGTTGGCAAAAGAACTAGCGTAAAAAGGAGCTCGGGAGTGGGTGGCAGCAGCTGGGACGGAAGGTAAGGTCTTGTTAGCGAGCCCAGCCAACCAATCAGCGTGAGGCAATTTGCCTAACCCGGAGTTTTGATTGGCTGACGGGAAGGATGAGAGGTAAAAATAGGGAGCTTCAGAAGAGACGTAGGCAAGAACATTCGAACCTTCATTATTTCGGTATGGAGCCGTTCTTGAATCCTTTTCCGATGTTGGGAATCCGTTTCTTATCTCGTTAATTCGGATTGGGTGTCGTTAGCTCGTTTCTGAAGCCATGAAGCATTCTTTCTCTTTTACAAAATCTCGAGCACTAATAAATATACACTCATATGAATCTTTGAACCTTTAATTAAGCCAACTTCTGAAGCATCTTGGATGTATTAAAGCATTGTATTGTTTCGTTTGGGTTCGATCTATCTCAAGGTATCTTTATGAAAGGATAGGACAGTGAGAGATCACAGTTCTGATAAGTGATCCGTGCATACGAGAGATGGCAGCACGATCGCAAAAGAAAATGGGATGGTACCTATTCATTGTAATAAGCCCTACATAGTGCTACTAACGCTATGAATAATCAATTCAATGTTATCCACAAACTCTGTAAACATGACAGAGTTCAATAGAAATAATTAAAGGTTACTGTAAAGGCCAGAGCATCATTAAATTGTTTCCATTATGAGGAGGCTCAGAGATGAGTCTCCACTACCGCCGCCATTGTTGTTGTGAGACTCTTGAGTTGCCAACGTCAAACAGGCTGGGATCTCACCCCAACAGAATATCCCTAGATGCCATAATTATACCCTAACCTATGTATTTCGTCAAAATGTCCAGTTTTAATACAACTTTACAATTTAACATCTACCTATAATGTAACTAATAATATATATTCAAAATTACCTTTTCAGTCTTGTGTTGCTTGGAGTTATACTTGCATCATATAAAAGTATTTTATATATTGTATACATATACTTACTTCTTTCTCTCTTGCTTTTATATATCTATTTTATTGCAAATAATTTACAAGTGTATTTACCCATATTAATTCAATCTTTAAGACGTTCCCACTTTCATCTAACACCCCCTCATTATGCGGAAGTTTCCCTAACTATAGTAACACTGCAGACAAGCCAGGCACACAGATATCAAGGAGTATCGAATAAGGAGTAATCAATGAGGTATTTTGGTTATAATAATATGCCCCACGACAGTGTTGCTACCGGTACCCCTAGGATGCGCGCGGAACTCAACTCTTTCCTCTCTTTCTATCTATCCTCTTTGAACTATCTATTGTCAGATGCATTGATCCAGGGAAGACAACGTCCACATCCGCACAGCAACGCTCACACACTTCCTTGTTCGTCACTCTCACTCCCCATGTGACTCTACAAACACTTCTTAAGGGGGAATGGTAGGTTTTTCTGGTCCCACTTCTCCATGTTTAGCTCCATTTTTTTTTAGATTTTTCAGACGTGGGGCCCATTAGTTTGGCAATGTTAAGACCTTTCGCCTCATTTCTTTGTCAATATTAAGACCTTTCAGTAGAAAAATGTCCCGGCCAAAGGCCGTTTCCTTTTAAAATTGCAGGCACGCTATTGCTGGCCAGGAAATAATTGACACCTAAATGGCACGAAAGGTCTTAAAATTGACAACGAAATGGGGCGAAAGGTGTTAAAATCGCCAAACTAATGAGCAAAAACGTCTTATAATCTCAAAACTAGTGGGGCTAAACATTAGGGAGAAGGGGGTCCAGAAAAACGGTCTGCCTCTCCTTAAGTTTTAGAGGATGTACTTTTTTCTATGTGCATGAAGGAAAAAAAAGGCAAAGCTGCCTGTAACAAGTGTCTCCCCCAAAGTTGAGTGATGGTTGTTGCTTTACTTTTCTTTTCATTTTTGTTTGTGTACTGGAAATAAGTGTGGTGTGCTTGTTTAGTGTAGTGAAATGAATAGGAGGAGGAAGTGTTTGTGAGAGCTAGCTGGATAACTTTGTGTAGGTGAGACACAAACAGAAACAGTGAGGGAAGCCAGACAAATAAAACACGAGTTCCAGTAACTCCTTATCACATGTCTATGAGTCTTCCCCTGGGTATTGCTCTGCTCGATTTATTATTTTTGTTCTATGTGTACGAAGGAGACAAAAAACAGGTTGCCTGTAAAGCCAAAAGAGTGACAGAGGGCAAAATTTAAGAGATGTTGGGGTTGAAATGCTTCAAAACACTAAGTTTAAACCAGTTTAAGTCATAGAATTTGAAGGAAAAAATGATTGAGGGAGAGAGTTACAGAGTTCACTTGATGAGTAGAAGAAAGACTGAGAAAATTTGCTAATTCTTGGGTTGGATAGATGGATAGACTAGGAGTGGGACCGTGCTGAAAGATGGGTGCCTCGCACTCGCCGCAAATGAGGGGGTATGCACTGAGAGAGCTCTGAAGAACATTGATTGTTGTAATAGCGATAGTAGAGTGAAAGATGTATTGTGGCGTGTAGAAAGAGATTGTAGGGAACTAATTTTAGTAAGAGGAGTTGAGTTGTTAAGGCGAAATGCTTTTGACTCTAGGCTACTCTTTCGAGAAGTGCAGTATACAGTAGGTGGAACCTAACCACACATATGAATAATACTCGATACATGAGCGCACTGTGCCCCTATACAGAGCAAGAAGGTGTGCAGGGGTGGAGAATCCATGGAGACGGTTGAACACACCTAACTTCTGGGAAGCTGTTT
>JAGKTK010056966.1:0-10979 GCA_018397895.1 Paralithodes camtschaticus | reverse complement strand
TTTCCATATCTTTCACCACCTTTTATTAATATTATACCCCCTCTGGTTAACTCTGCAAAATCAGCTTCATGCTGGCCAGTTGTATTGTGCGTTAAGGTCTGATATAACCCATGTATGTTAGTTGTTAAGATAAGTTGATCACAAAGCATTGGTTGGCATTCATATTGTTTAGTACCGCTTCCTATAATTATTAGTGTTCTGCTGGATTAGATAATGCTAGACTAGGGGTCTGATATTATAAGGTATTGTTTCCTATGAGTGCTGGCTTTAGGAAAAAGCTGCACGACATACCTGAGAACTGGAGTTGATTGAGTAAATTCTAGTCTGTGTGCCATTGAGAGTAGAGCATGCACGAATGAGGGCTTTTTGCCTATACCATTCTGCACTGTTCTAAGCTCGTTGTTTGTCTTTGAGGTACGCCAGGAGAACGCTTAATACTTCGGTATTAAGGTTTCTCAAGAGAGCTACCCTTCCCTATAACGTAATATTTGACGCACAGACTTGAGATTTGCACTAGGCTATGCTGTATGCCATGCGCACCAGTATATCGTATCATTGACTCTAGCTAGACTTTATCAATCATAGTAGACATTAAGTATATTAAACCAAGTACTCTTTTTATGCATTTATGATTACACAAGCATTTCGCAGCCTAGTTTGATGTATGGAGACACAAACGACTTAGGCTCTTTTTGTTGATAGGAATACCGCATTGTCGTGGCGATTATTATTGTTGTAGCGTTTAGGATATACTTGGCCCCAACTGCATTATATATCCTACCTTTTTGTGTGCATAGCCTGCACGAGCATTGGTCTGCTGCCTGCCTTTTTGGGTTCCATTTCCGATACGAGCATCTTTATAGCATCTAACATTTAAAGAAGATTCCTTGTTAGTGTTGAAGGACTTTAGTGCACTTTCTTTCATGCAGGAGTGCCTGACATTTATTGATTAAAGTAACGTAAGCTGTAACTTCTCTTACCACCTTACTTTGCATACCATAACCAAGCACCTTCGGTTATAGGTAGTAATAGGCTGTTTTCACATAACATTAAGCCTAGAGTAGACGCACATTTATTGAGAGTTTGATAACCTATTATTGCATATAGAACTCGGAGAGTAATTGTGTTCTTTGTTCACTGGGAATATACATCAGAGGTTGGATCTAGCGCTTTCCGTTGTAGCATTTATGCCATTATTAGCCAATGAATAAGAGCCCTGATATATTTAAACCTCAGTCGTAACAAATTGCGACCTTACCTAGGATTTGGTGAACCTACATTTATTAGCAGGGAACATTTGTTGTTTTGGGGAATATTTTGCGGGGATCAGCAAGAATAATTTTTTTTTTTGCAACATAGTATAGCCCTTGAGTATTTCCGAGAATTTTTGTGTGTATATCGAGGTATAAGAGTTTGGGGTGCTTCTTTTCTGAATATTGTGGTGAGAAATTTTTGTGAGCATCATGTCTTATACCGGATCAGAGGAGAATGGAGACACAGTACGTCATGTCGAAACTGAGGAACAGCAGCATGATGAAATGGTTAATCAGGTGAACTGTGAGGAGGATGCTAGGATATTTTTGCAATGGCCTGTTACTGCCGAGCGGTTGGAGGGTATGGATCGGTACGGTCTTCAATGCCTGGCCACAGCTATCGGTCATGCAGTTACTAGCAGCATGACCAGGGATAACTTGATAACGTGTCTACTGGGCAGGGTGACTGGTGAGCGAGATGGGTTGAGTGCTCAGAGCCCTTCGGCCATGCTTCCCTTACACTCGACTCCCAGCCATCCCAGTAGTTTGCCGACCCCGGGTACGCTTCCGCAGTTGGGTGGTGACTGGCAGGGTCGGTTGCCCCTGGGGGGACCACCGGTAATTTCAAACATTGTAGCACCTTCACCTCCTCAAGGGTATCTCCAGAATTATTGCTTCAGCTCGAATTAGCTAAGATCGAAGAGAGAAAGGCTATCAGGGTATGTGAGCTTTAGCTTCAACATCAGCAGCAATTAGAATTAGCCAAGATAGATGGGAGAGCCAAGATAGAAGAGAGAAAAACTATCAGTCAGCAGCACATAGAGCTAGCAAAAATCCAAGTGGACTTAGAGTCGACTAGGTATTGTGCCGACATGGACGTAGAGAAGTCGCGAGTAGAGGCAACGGGACAGCGACTTGGGGCTGGTAACCGTGTTCATGATCAATCTCTCTCGCACTTATTGAAACTGGTTCCGGTGTTTGATGAGAGTGGTGTAACAGAATTTTTCGCACGCTTTGAGAAGAAGTGCCAGGAACACCAGTGGCTAGAGAATAAATGGGCAGCACTTGTATCCTCTAGATTAATAGGCAAGGGTCTTAAAGCCTACGATGCGTTACCTTTGGAGTCATGTATTGTGTATGAGGATCTCAAGGAGGCTGTCCTGAGGGCTTACAAACTGCAACCAGAAACGTACCGTTTGAAGTTCGGGGTGTAACTAAGGGAAGAGATAGCACCTTTTTGGAACACGCCCGGGACTTGTCCGATGCTATGGGGAACTGGCTCCGATCAGAGAAGGTAACAACGTTTGATGGAGTTAAGTAGTTGATGATGTTGGAGCAGTTCTTTAAGAGCACGGGCGGTGATCTAACTTTGAACTTGAAGGAGAAAAACCCAAGAACTCTAGTCGAAGCAGCAGAAATGGCTGATCGACGGCTGTCGTTGATTCGGGGTTGCGGGTCCTCACAGAAGTACGATGTAAGTGCTAAGGACCGTTATCCTCCCCCTCCCCGTAGCAATGACACATTTAAACAGAAGAGCCATGAAACTAAAACTGAATCCAAACCTTACACCACACCGTATGTGAAAAGTCAGGGGCCTTTTACATCACAGTATAAGCCGAAACCGAAATGTATGTGTTTTAGTTGCCACCAGGAGGGTCATAAGGCAAATGAGTGCCCTAGTCGACCTCCTCCGGCAGCCGTGTCTTTTGCTCACGGCATTGGAGTGTTCAAGAGGACATCGGAGTTTGTTAGAGGCATTTCTTCCGAGGTAAATACACTGCCAGTGCAGAAGGATCCGGAAGGCTTATTCCCTGTCCGTGATGCCTTTAGTGAACAATGGGGACTCGGTTGTGTGGAGTGGGGGGGTAGAAGACATGAGGTGAGAATTTTGCGTGACACTGGGGCATCGCAAACACTGTTGAGAAATTTTACTGGTAAACCTGTCAATACAGCGCGGGTGGTTGTGGTTCAGGGAGTTAATGCGACAAGGTCATACCCGCTTGTAAGAATGAAGATGGAGGTTGATGGTGTGACTCGGGACCTGGATGTAGGAATTGTGGAGAAGTTACCTGTTGTGGGCGTCGACCTCCTTCTCGGCAACGACTTTGCGGGACCTACTTCTGAGGCTCCACCCTTGGTCGTTGCCGAGAAGCCGGCTGACGTGAGTAGGGAGGAGCAGGAGTGGGTTGAGAAGTGTCCGGTGCAACCTATGGCGTGTGTTGTCACCGGAGATCTTGCATCCAGGGAGTCACATTCTGGGCAACAATCTTTAGATCAGCGGAGGAAGGGTACCGAGAAGGGGTTGAAAGTTGATGCGGTTGAGAGTTTAGTATCAACGGACCTTCTCGGGGACTCATTATTAGGACCACATTTCGAGTCTGGAGAAGACCCAGTAACTGTTCCTGAAAAGGCAGAGGATGGGTTTAAAAAGATTAAAGAGTTGAAGGAGGACAGTGATGCACAGTCGGGAGATGTAGCAACAAGGTACCCTGACGCGTACCCTATGAGAAATGGGTCGGCGAAGACGGTGGTCCGAAGCTTGCTAGTGTATTTTTCCCGGTATGGTTACCCGCAGGGGATTCAGTCAGTCCAGGGACCCAACTTCACTTCTAGCCTCTTTGTTCAAGCAATGCCGCAGCATGGGATTGTTGGGGTTGTGTCATCTGCGTATCATCCGGAGAGCCAGGGTGTGTTAGAGCGATGGCACTCAGCCTTAAAATCTGTGCTTCGTTGTTGTTGCTTTGAGAGTGGGAAGGATTGGGATCTTGGCCTGCCATGTGTTTTGTTTGCTGTGCGGGAGGTACCTGGGGAAGGTTTGGGATTCAGCCCTGATGAGCTCGTCTTTGGACACCGTGTCAGAGGGCCTCTCCATATGGTTGAAGAAGTATGGGAGGGCACAGAAAAACCTTCTTCTATGCTCAAGTGTGTTCTCAACAGTCGAGAACGGATGTTGCGCAGTCTGGAGTTGGCTGGCCGTAATTTGACTAGCTCTCAGGCCCTCAGGAAGGACAGGTACGACCTCAAGGTTGAACTCCGGGAGTTTCACGTGGGTCAGGAGGTGTTGATTCTACTGCCCCTTGTAGGTCACCCCTTATCCGCGAAGTACGCTGGTCCTTATAGGGTGGTTGAGGAGCTATCAGACCTGGATTACTTGGTAGCCACTCCAGACAGACGGAAGCGCAATCAGTTATGTCATGTTAATCTCGTGAAGGAGTATGGGAGGCACCCCCCTGAGCCTCTCACTGTGCCTGTGATGACGTTTAGCAGCCAAGGTGGAGAAGGAGAACGGGACAGTCAAGCTCCGGTGGAGGATAACTGGAAGGATAAGAAGTTCAAATGGGCGCCTGAGTGTGAGAAGGTGTTTAGAGAAGTCAAACACCTGTTGTGCACTCACCCGATCCTCAGGGCCCCTGACTTTAGCCTACCTTTCCAACTAGCAACGGAGGCTAGTGGTGTGGGGGCTGGTGCCGTCCTTGTGGAAAAGGACGATGATGGGCTGCAGCATCCTGTTAGTTTCTGCTCGGAGAAGTACAATTCGGCCCAGGGGAGCTGCTCTGTTGTCGAGGAGGAGCTGCTGGCGGTTGTGCTTGCGCTGGGGCATTTCGAGGTCTATGTTCCAGCCTATGGTCCGGTCGTTGTAGTTTACCCAGATCATCACCCTCTCAAGTTCTTGGACCAGTTTCACAATCGGAATATGAGGCTGACCAGGTGGTCACTAAGGTTATTGGTATATAACCTGGACATACGCCATATTGCCGGTTGTGACAACGTGGTTGCAGATTGTCTTTCAAGGGTAGATGATCCTGGGTAGATAAACACGCGGGTAGCCTCCTGCTTTAGTTTGAATAGTATTTTGCGCTTGGTGCTTGTTGGCTCGCGGTTGTAGCCCAGCGTATTGGGTCGTAAAGCAGGAGTTGAGCGTTTGGTATAGAAGAAAAAAATAGGCTTGCCCCTATAGTGCAGCCGAAATAAACAAATTAAAAACAAAAAAATCAAATAAAAACTCTTTCTTTGATAGTTGAATTGTTTCAGTATGTTATAGCAGTAATTCTGAGTTGCACTCCTCTCAGAATGCTGGGCTAGAGAAGCTCGCTCTTGAGGAGCATAACTACATATAATTTAACCTATTGTGTTGGGGAGGGTTATAATTTTGTAAAATGTTTTGTTGAGGAACTGTGCCATATATTTTACTGCCGCTGGGTGATGGGAAGTAGAGATATAGCATGGGTTCTAACCATCATATTTTTGTGAGCCTTGGGGCATCTGAGAAAAATCTTGGGGGGGGTGTGACGTTAACCACTCCGTTAGAACCGCATGGCTTGTCCTACAGTGACTCGCTAGGATCGCCAGGGCAGTGAATGTGGCTACAGTTTATGTATTAGGGTGTGCTTTATTTCATATGAAAGCTCGTGTCATGGGCAGTCCAGAAAGGCTCTTTGTTTTCACCCATGTCAAGGCTTTATATATTTAATTGAAAAGTATATGTTTTATCATTAACTAGTAATGATGGGATCTGGGAGAGAGAGAGAGAGAGTAGAACAGAGTGAGAGGGGGCGTGCAGTGTTTTTGTCCCGCTCGATGACGTCACGGCTGGCTGCCTCGTGGGGGTTGGTTGAGGGAGGTCCTTACCATGTTGCTAGCTTCTTTGCTATTGGCTAGAGGACTTGTTACCGCTTTACTCTGCGCGGTGCAAACTAGTCCCGGTATATATACAGGTTCCTCGCCACTCTCTCCCTCAGATCTGGTTTCTAGAACGCACCTCTCTTATCCCTCGATACCTGTTCCCCGCTCTGCACCTGAGAATCTTTTCCTCTGCCTATCTCTCTCATTTTCCATATCTTTCACCACCTTTTATTAATATTATACCCCCTCTGGTCAACTCTGCAAAATCAGCTTCATGCTGGCCAGTTGTATTGTGCGTTAAGGTCTGATATAACCCATGCATGTTAGTTGTTAAGATAAGTTGATCACGAAGCATTGGTTGGAATTCATATTGTTTAGTACCGCTTCCTATAATTATTAGTGTTCTGCTGGATTAGATAATGCTAGACTAGGGGTCTGATATTATAAGGTATTGTTTCCTATGAGTGCTGGATTTAGGAAAAAGCTGCACGACATACCTGAGAACTGGAGTTGATTGAGTAAATTCTAGTCTGTGTGCCATTGAGAGTAGAGCATGCACGAATGAGGGCTTTTTGCCTATACCATTCTGCACTGTTCTAAGCTTGTTGTTTGTCTTTGAGGTACGCCAGGAGAATGCTTAATACTTCGGTATTAAGGTTTCTCAAGAGAGCTACCCTTCCCTATAACGTAATATTTGACGCACAGACTTGAAATTTGCACTAGGCTATGCGGCATGCCATGCGCACCAGTATCTCGTATCATTGACTCTAGCTAGACTTTATCAATCATAGTAGACATTAAGTATATTAAACCAAGTACTCTTTTTATGCATACCCATTTATGATTACACAAGCATTTCGCAGCCTAGTTTGATGTATGGAGACACAAACGACTTAAGCTCTTTTTGTTGATAGGAATACTGCATTGTCGTGGCGATTATTATTGTTGTAGCGTTTAGGATATTCTTGGCCCCGACTGCATTATATATCCTGCCTTTTTGTGTGCATAGCCTGCACGAGCATTGGTCCGCTGCCTGCCTTTTTGGGTTCCATTTCCGATACGAGCATCTTTATAGCATCTAACATTTAAAGAAGATTCCTTGTTAGTGTTAAAGGACTTTAGTGCACTTTCTTTCATGCAGGAGTGCCTGACATTTATTGATTAAAGTAACGTAAGTTGTAACTTCTCTTACCACCTTACTTTGCATACCATAACCAAGCACCTTCGGTTATAGGTAGTAATAGGCTGTTTTCACATAACATTAAGCCTAGAGTAGACGCACATTTATTGAGAGTTTGATAGCCTATTATTGCATATAGAACTCGGAGAGTATTTGTGTTCTTTGTTCACTGGGAATATACATCAGAGGATGGATCTAGCGCTTTCCGTTGTAGCATTTATGCCATTACTAGTCCAATGAATAAGAGCCCTGATATATTTAAACCTCAGTCGTAACAACATGGGATGAGTGGGTTCGAATTCTGGCCAGGATACCTCTCTCTGAACCTATCCAACATATCATTAGATATTTGTCATTCAGAGAGGTTCCTTGATAGTATCAGGACGATTAAAATCGAATCACTTAGCCGAGTTTGGGAAGGGAAAGTGTAAAATAGTCATGGTTGAAATCTAAAATACTCACCACGTGCTCGAAGGCATAGTCCTCCACGAGACTATAATCTGGGCCGGTATTTATAAAGCACTTTTAAGCCTAAAAGTAGCTTTTAAAGATGGCGCCAACTTTTAAAACTTAAAAGTTGGGCAAAAAAACTTTTAGCGGCTAAAAGTAGCTTTTAAACCCAGCGAAAACTAAAAGCTCCCCTTGGGACTGTTAGCGCTTAAAAGTTACTTTTAGAGGACGATGAAGATGATTGAATAACAAATCCGCCACCCCCTGCCAAGGAATGTTCATGTTAGAAAGAGTAATTGGATTAATAGGCCTATAGCGAGTTAATCGAAGTACACCATTTAAACCATGAAGGAGACAGATGAACAAAGCTCTTAACCCAGAGATGAAAGTGTGTAGGCCTATATAGTACCCTACGTTATTTGGCAACGGTCAAAATGTAACTGCATGAGTAACTCATGGTGGTATGATTGTAGGTTAGATATATTATCAAGTGCAGTATGTTAGGTAACTCTTGATTCTATCCATAAATTCCATATACCAACCCGCACATCATACTACTCAGTAACTCAAAGGTGATCCACTGTGTGTTCTCCAACGAATAAGCTATATTAGAAAGTAACCTACCACCTTATATATCAACCTACTTTAAACATTTCGATTCATAATGTATATAATATGTCCGACTACATTTTTTGCCGCGGTCGGTCTCTCTATTTTTAGATGGGTAAATCCTCCTCGTCCTCTGCCCACAACCTCGACAGTTCCAGCGTCCTCGTTGACAAATGCCTATACTGTACTTGTTGGAAGAACACTAACAAATAGACCAAATTAAAGGAGTGTAGAAGGACTATGATATAATATTGGATTGTCACAAGATAGGCCTATTTCATAACACCCGAGAACAAGTAGCCTATTTGCACCCTATTTTTTCGCAAATTACCGTAAACAGGGGTGATTTCGGATAGGATAAGGATATTATGGGGGATAATTTTAAGAGGCTTCCTGGATTACGGCGCATTATCACTACACATCACTTGACCTAGTTAAATCTCTACAATGTGTTTACAGTCATGAGAAATTGTAAAAAACAAACTCGAAAAATTTCCGAAATTACCCCACTTTACGAATTGTGAAAACTCGCGAATTTGGCAACTATCTCAGATGCTGCCACACCGGAGTATGCAATTGTTTTCGTATGGTAAATATATATTCCTTTCAATTTAGCAATATATAATAGATTTCACAATAACAAAATATTGCATAATTACCCTAATGTTTTATAGTAATTAGTATATGCAATTAGAAGCCTATACTTCCCTATTAAACGTTATTCATCGATTGTAATTTAGCTAGATGTAGCAAACTAGCGGTTGTGGCAGCCTTCTTAACGCTTCCACTAAAAGCTGCTTTTAAATGTTTTATGAATAACTTTTAATGATTTTCTTTTAGTTAAAATTACTTTTAGGGAAATTTTTAAATTATTTTATAAATACCGGCCCTGGTTCTTCATATAAGAACTAAGGTTGCTTTCCTTATATCCGCTCATGACCGAGTGGTTACGGTGCCCAGCTCTCCCAAATATACCTGGGGTGAGTGGGTTCGAATCCTGGTCAGGATACCTCTCTCCCAAAAATAATTGTGTTTGATACATTTGCATTGTGCCCACAGGCATACATGACTATAGTCCATTCAATATAGGTAGGTCACACATCGAGAATTCTAACCTTTGTAACTCAAAAACAGCTTGATAAAATGGGCTGTAAATGTTCACACCTATTCCCAAGCTGACCCTTCCTAAATGGTAGTTATAAGATAATAGCTATAGTTATAGAGGTTAATGGTCCATAATTTTTGTCCTACCAAAATTGAATGGACGTCATCGTTTGTCAGCTTAGGAGGGATGTGGAAAGTCAATAGGGTTAATTGAAATAATTCAAAGCCTTGTATTTGCAAGAGGCCGCTCCTAAACTGAATAAAGTCGTCTAATACTAGACAGAATATTATGAAACGGATGTCATTGGTACTGAAGGGGTTAATAATGCAATAAGCTTGGAATATCCTGGACGTTGTAGGAATAAACAAAGGCCCCACAGCAGTCCTACACTACACAAGGGTTGCCAACTCAATACACTGAATACCACTAGATCCGTTCTCAAAAAGTCGTTAGGACGCTAGATATTAAATGAAAGCAGGACATCTTTAAAACTAATCTAAAATCTCTAGAATATCACTCAATATATGTCGCTAGATGTAAATATTTGCCGCTAGGTTAAAGTGAATACTTGTAGTTGTAGCAGTAAAGTAGCTAAATAAATCACTTTCCATTATAAGTTATGATGGGAGATTTTCACTTAAAGGTGGGGGTGCATGGGTTGAGGTAATCAGGTAAAAATAATCGCCAGCCTGCACATAATTATCTTGTAAAATGCAATGTCACTGAAATAATTATTAACAATGGTATAAAGGATTTTGCGGATCGTCATATCGGGCCTGTGACGTCATAGTGACGTCACACCAGTATCCTTATCCTAGACTGGATGGTGGACTTACACTCTTGTGACGTCACAGGCCCGGTATAGACGATCCACAAAATCCTTTATACCATTTTTAATAATTATTTTAGTGCCATTGCATTTTGCAAGATAATTATGTACAGCTTGGCGATTATCATTCCATGTTTATCTCAACCCATGCACCCCCGCCGTTAAGGGTTCTTTTTCAGGATTCTCTTCTCCCTCATGTTTAACCTGATTAGTTTTGCAATGTTAAAATGTTTTCAGGATCACTTTGGTGATTTTAAGACCTTTCACCCCATTTATGTCAAGTTTAAGACCTTTCGTGCCATTCAGGTTTCGTGTTCTTTCACGGCGAGCGATAGTGAGCCTGTAATTTAGAAGTTTTGGCCTTTGGCCGAAACATTTTTAAACCAAATAATGTATACATTTTTCTCGAAAGAGGGTCTTAGTGGTATTCTTGTTAAGCTTGAAGCAGCTCTATGGAGCAAACTTAAAGCCTCCCATTTAAGATTGTGTTTTATCTCGCCGTCATTTTAGGGTGGCCAAAAATCTAGAGTTGATCCCCTAAGGGATGAGGAAAACTTTGAATATATAAGTGACCCCGGATTCAATGACATTACTTCCAATATGCCTTCTAGGCAAGCCCTTTATAGGGAACCCGTCCACCGAGACCCCAAATACTTTACATCATAGGAAGTATGACTAAATTACCTATGGAACTTCAATTAAATCGGATGCCACTATACAGTATATACCGGTATATATAAAAAAACAATAAAAACAAACAAAAAACAAATAATAATAATAATAATAATTAAAGTTGCAAGCAACGTTGTGCGGGGTTCGAGCGGGGTTGCACGCAGGGTATTGTGTTGGATACAAGGGCTGTGCCACATATATCAAAATATCGTGTATCTCATCGGGCATGGAGAAAGTACAGAAGGAATATAGTATAGC
>JAGKTK010056965.1:0-10979 GCA_018397895.1 Paralithodes camtschaticus | reverse complement strand
TGACTGAAGGGCCACCTAGACCCTCTGCCTTAAAGCTATACATGGTAAGGAAGGTTTGTCTAGAGCAACTGACAAGTATCTAGTCAAAAACGTATGATTAGACGCCCACAAATGTGTGGACGTAATATCTTCTACTGAAAAGTTCTTCAGGAAACGTAAAGAGGCTGCCCATTTGCGTAAATCGTGGGCCCTACCCACAACGCCGGGATTACTCTCTTTAATGACTTCGACCAGAAGAGAAGCCAATCTCCGTTTCAGTAAGCGTTTACCCGTACTCGCTACCCACAAAGCACCTTGGGGGTTTAGAGGAGCTACTCTCAAATATTTAGTTAGAGCTTGCACTGGACATAGATTATGGTGCACCTTTCCCCTCTTTAACGCCGGCACCGTGAACTCTGAAAACACGTGTGCACTGTGCTCATTCTTGGCTACAAATTCCGGGGAAGGTGCAATGTGAATACATTCATTAAGTCTACCAAACCTAAGGCAATTAGGTGTGTTGCTCATCGCCGCCAGCTCAGACACTCTGTTCCCGGTGGCCAAAGCCAAAAGGAATACAGCCTTTTTTAAGAGTAATGCAAAATCTGCAGTATTTTGGTACAGACGAGAGTGAAGTAAAGACAATGCCTTGTCCAGAGACCAAGTAGGCATGAGCTGACGGGGAGGTGGGCAGAGTTTAAAACATGCTCTCATAAAACCTGTTTCCTCCGCTACCGGTATGGAGAGACCTGTAAGGTCGAAAAAGGGCACTCTAATCGCAGTTAAGTGATTTTTTAACGTTACCACACATAAACGTTTCTGCTCAAACAGATAATTCAAATAATTAAAAACTAATGCCACTGAGGGCACAGTCTGTTCTGTTCTAATGATCCAAGAAGTAAAGGCTTGCCAATGTGATTGATACTGTCGTTTCGTAGACTGAGTATATTGATTGATTAATTTATTGGTCACATCTCTACCATATGGTGCTAGCCACTTGGCCTCTTGAATGTCCATAATGCAAAGGTCAGCTAGGTCGCTAGGTTGCCAATCGTGTCTAAATGGAAATACTCGACCGGGAGCGAC
The DNA here is from genome assembly GCA_018397895.1 of Paralithodes camtschaticus. NCBI lineage: Eukaryota > Metazoa > Arthropoda > Malacostraca > Decapoda > Lithodidae > Paralithodes > Paralithodes camtschaticus. Next base: position 9,914 of record JAGKTK010056965.1, on the reverse strand, counting down.
ACCGGGTGCGAGCACCACGTCTTTAATTGCTGGTACCATAACTGCGCCGGCCACAGGGGCGCGATTAGCGAGACTAAGCCTCGATAATCTTGTAGTTTGTTCACTACGTGGCACATTAGTGACGCGTCTGGCGGCGGAAACAGATAGATGGAGCTCCATCTGTTCCAGTCCAAGATCTTGTGACTCACCCTGGACCAGTAGCTGGAGTCATCACGCCCAGCCGCCCCCCCTGGACCAACTTCCGGAGTCATCATGCCCAGCCGCCCTCCGGACTACTGGATCCTCCCTCGATCTATGGGCCCTCCTCTTCACTACAGCTCTCCTTTAAGTGCTTTTGTACCGTTTCTGGGTATAGAGTTGACTCAGGGTTGTGGTAGAAGTTATCTTCAGGGGTTCTCATTAACATTACGTCTTGCGAGAGGTCTTTCTTCTCCCTACTTAAATTGACGTTAATTAGCCCACTTGCCGGGACCATTATACATACCTATCAGGGGATCCTTATATATGCACCTTCCCGGGTTATTGGTCTCCCATAGCCCGACAGAGGGGGCGTGCTTATATAAGACCCATAGCATCAAACACAAACACATATTTGCACGTAATCTAGTCCCTTTGTATAACTTCTAGCCTAATTCATTTAACATTCTGTCAGGTTCATAACTCGAATAGATTTCACTCTATCTCAGCTCCCGACGATTGTTGCCTCAGCCTTCAGCACCTTGCTAGTACACAATTAGAGTTAAGGATTAATCTTTGCCAGGTGAGATCTAGCACACCTATAGTATTAATATCATTTGTGAGCCTTTCCGAGCCCACTTCATTGTTGATGACCACTTGGCCATTATTGCTTCAGAGTCAGTTAACGTCACTATATGCCGGGGACATCATTGCATGATCCAGACAGCATTTGCCATTACTGCACTCTTGTCTTTTGTTGAGATCCTCTCTGAGATCTATTTGGGTAGGAGGTGTACCTCCACCATTTTGGATACCTTATAATTGTATCCTAGGAGTATTATTATTACCTTGAGTCCGGACCCATTGTCCGACTCCTATTGCTTACTTGATAACCTGAGTATTGTATGTCTTAATTATTCTTATTGTTGTTGATGATCTCCAGGTTACAGGTATAAAATATATGTCTTGCTCCTCCATGAACCAGGTGTTAAACTGAATAAAACCCATGTTAACTTGTTACCTGTGTGCTTACTATCCTGCCGTGTTGTCTCTTTATTTAAAGTTTAAGGTATACCTATCAAGTTAGAGAGCTGCTCATTGTACAAAGAATATCTCGCGTTCCAATTTGGACCGGGCATAACATTTATATTTTGAACACTCTTATAAGTATAAACACTTACTTGTTAAAGAGGTAATACACAAAAGCCCAATTTCGAATGATCGTGAATATCTTTACTTTGGCGTATGTTTGGGCTAATTTAAGACTACATTTAGATAGATAGATTTTTTTTTAAATGCCACAGGAACGAAAGGACCGGCGTCACAGGCCAGGATAGCTATAAAGATCACCACACCAACTTCGTTGTCTCCCTTTCACATAATTCCACATATGTATACGTCTCTCCAATCACAGCCTTCTCGTATACAACCCACATTACTTAATTCCTTAACATTTGTATGTACCAACTAAGTATGTATTTAATTAAGGTACCAACCATGCATGCAGACTATAATATTTTCATTGTGTAGGTACGACGGCGATCTGAAGACACCTCAGTAAACCTATGCCCCTCCCCCTGTTCTGGAGTCCACCACGACTGTCCGGTAATACGAACCTCAGCCGTGTGACTCGCCTAGTCATTCTGGGCAATTATTTGTTTCAATACTCCCCAGGTCTCTCAACTTGAGATATTAATTGTGTCTTTGTTGTTAATCTGTCACTTAAGACACTCGACTCATATCGATTGTTATTAGTACTGGCGATTAATACTATGTTCATGTTTCACCTTTGTTGCCAGTAATTCACTGAGATTCTTAACCACATTTGTGTAGGATTTATCCTCAACCTATTATGTACCCTATCCCTTGTGTGTTACTATTACTATTGCTTCAGATGAGAAAACATCCCCGACTACGAATCTATATTCGAGAGTTGGAGATCGAAATGATTATGTTGAGACGATTCTATAACTCCTCAAGATAGAGGTTACCTAAATTAATATACCATCTACAGGTCTATTTGATTACGTCAGCCCTGTACTTAGTTATGTAACAACTATATGTTTAACATACTACTTCTCGGATGGAAGAACATACATAGATTTATGGGGGCGGTTGGTCTTCAGAAACTTAGTCTGGCAAGACAAGGTATTTTAGGGTATGTTGATATTAATATCCTAACTTAGGGACAGGGCATGGGTGTATTAACTGTACGGTGTATATATGTTCGTCATCATGTAGGTAGAGGTGTAGGACACGAGGGGTAGTGTATGCGAGGTGTGGGAAAGGTCAGTGTTTAGAAGGGGTAGGCAGGTGTGGTTTGGAGCTGCTTAGCCCTGCGGGCTTGGGCCTGTCTGAACTGGTTGGCTCGGTCAGCTGGTCCTTTCGTTCTGTGGACCTTTCTTTCGGGTGTTTCTGTGTGATGTTCGCTCGTGGCTTCTGTGGTGGGCTTCTCGTTCTGGGGCATTTTAAATACCGTCATTTAATACCCACATTTCGTTTTCGTAAGTTAAGTATTTCTTTTTCCTTCGTCCTTGTGTTCCTCCTTTTCCGTCTCTTTCCACACCTATTATACATCTAATCAGTCATCCCTTCTAGTCTACAGTCCACACTACTCTGTTTTTCGTATCTCTGTTGTTTTATATAAGATTAATTAACAAATCTAAATACGATCCTCTCGGAGAGCTCTAGGGCCACCTAGTTTTTTTCTCTCCATTTAAGAAGATAAACGTATATTACCCCATGCTCCGGGATTCGTTCTAGCACATAAGTAGTTATACAATTGAACTTGAGTTATTCAACCAGGTTCTATACTTTTATATTAACGACGGCAAAATACCGTCCAATTCATGCATGTCACTTTTTCCTAAGTTAACTAATTAATCCACCAATACTTTGCGTAGTAACAAGCATGTTCAGGTAGCCTTTTATCCACCCTGTCGTTTTCCATACCAACCCGAACGTTATAACTCCCTCTAAACAGGATGCCATCAGGATGTTAAATTGTGCCGAGCAAGTCATTTTCTCAAGCTTCCGTAATCAGAGAGTACAAACCTATTTGGTACCTCCTGTAACTATCCCCAAATATAACTAACCACCCCTACAACCTGGGGCAGTGAATTAATGCGTGCGAGGCTAACCCCCCCTTTCCTCCCCTCAAAGAGGCCCAGCATCTCCCCCTCGCGTAGGACTACCGGCATCCTTATGCCCGCCAAAATTCTTGCTAGAAACTCCAGGTAATTACAACCCATACCAACCTCCAAGTTTTCGATTCCAGCCTAAATCCTATTCCTATCCCGTTCCTATCTAACCCCTAAGTCCCCCTTAAACCATCTTAGACTCCTAATAGCATTTCAGCTAACTCAGAGGAGGATCCTAGGGATAATATTAACGTAGGCTGCCTTACCGCTTGAGTCCAAAGGCGCGGGATAAACTAGTTTTTTGTTTCCCTAACATCCTACCCTCAACTCCTATTAATAATTTGTCTTAGAGTAAATGTCAGAAAAAGGTAATTCCTATTGCGGCCTACATGCTAACTTTATAATAGACCTTTAATGCTACCCTCTTCAACCAAGGGATTAAATTAACTTGTATTCCCCTCCGACATCCAAAAGTTAGACAAAGGAACCCCCTCCCCATATATAGAGTTCCGCGCCAAAAACACCAGTTCGAGAGGATATAAGCCATGTAACGGAAGCGCCGCGCTCGTGGATATATTACCCAGCTCCACCCTCAGGATATACAGTGATTTTGCAGTGTTCGTGATCTAAGTGACTGTGGGGGAATGAATCAATATTTGACAAATATATTGTAGCAACTGAGAAACCAGGGGCAAGATTATATCTTTCAACAACCGATTCATAAATTCTTTTTGATTGTCTCATAGGCGTATTGTCAGCCGGCTCGCCACTACTTTGGGCTTAAGAGCAATCATAACTCATAACCGGTCCCAGGTAGAAAGATCTGGTTATGTTAGAAGGGATTACGCGAGTTTAGGAGAAGACTCGACGAGAAGATTCCTGGGCAAACAATTGTCTGTTTGACCGAAAGGCGAAAAGCCGTTTGCACGTCTGAACCTCCTCATAAGGCCAGAATTAGTAAGAAAAGTCGTTCTCCCGATTGTCTTACGTTATTTCGATCCACTGTTTCTCTGGCTGTGCCGATGACAGAGGCATTTAAGGCTTTCAGTAAGAGTCCCATAACGACGTGGCATCAACGGCTAGACAAATTAGCCCAACTGTACACTTCTCTACACTCCCGGACAACTTGAACGGCCAAAGAGTCGCTGTTAGCCCCCAACACACCAACTCAAGATAACGAGATACCTAGCCTTGTGATTTAAGTAATCCACGTATCGTTGAGTAATGTGATATCAGAAGAATCATTCCTGAATGTTGGAAGTGGGAAGCGAAAGAACTCTATTAAAATCTGCGAGCAGTGCTAAGAGACTATACAAAGGCCCCTACCTTAACCGAGTGCTCCAACATCTATTGTTCGTGCGAATCCTATTGCGTACTCTATACCCGAGTGTTTAGCAGTTTAAATAAAGCTGTATTACAAACCATTTATCCACGATTATTTTTGTCCTCTGTTGATTTCCTTTATGTACTTTGCAATATATCCAATAGCCCAGTCTTGCAGAACTCACCTATACCAAGTTAAACCTGTATAAAATCAGGGCATAACATTTTTACCACTCGCCAATGAAATATGATGACTTGCTTACAGATATATACTTAAAGCCCGAATCGGCTTGACTTTAACCCAGTTGTTCACTTCCTCAAGCCTGTGGAGGAGCAGGGTTGAGTTGGCTTGATATTGGACACCCTTTTATGGCATTTGGGTGTGAAATACGACATCATTTCCAGTCTATCGGAGATAATGATGGTAAAGGAAAATGCGGCTCTTGCTAATAGGCCTACACTGGTAGCTTGCTTTTATCCACAATAGCACCGGGGTTGGGGTAGGCGAGAATATTAGATTACTTCACCTGGAAGGCTCTAATAAACCAGCTTGTTGATACCCACTCAAAATAATTAATATCCGTGGGTGGACATGTATATAATTTAGCTATTCACCACAAGAATGCAACAACTCAAACAAGTTGGAAGACAGTTGCTAAACGGGAATGTCTTTTCTCCCGTGACTTTGACTATATAACCAGGGTTCGAAACCGCGCCAGGCCTGGGGATTTTCGGAGAGTTAAATTCCCTTCACACTCAGCATTTCAGATACTGAACCGGTTGTCTCACAAAATCCCAGCCCTCACTACTGGGGATTGAATACAGTAGGATACCCCACTTGGGCTGGCAGCTCAAATAGTTTTACATTTACATTCAATATCCAACACCAGTGTTATCTCTATTACAGGGCCATCCAAGAGTGGACACCACTTTCCAACCTCATCAGTTACCACTCTTCATGTTATAACCTAATCACAAAACTTTATTCCCAATTCATGAGTAAATCTGAGCCACCAAGCTCAATTCCATTAGCATAACCTTATCCTGCGAAAACTAGTCTGGTAAATGACAGGTGTACTATGCAGGGTGTATATAGCTGTATTGTCTTCATACCCTAAGACAAGGCGCTGTTGAAAAGGTGAAGCTTCTTAAATTCTTGGTTTCCTAAATTCTTGTAAGTTCTACTTCTGCGGTCTGCAGGTTGCTGTAGGCCTAATAACATTACAATCCTATATTCCAGACACAGATAAGTAAGCAAACAGAAGATAAATACAGTATAGGGTAGGCCTAGGGGCTAGGGCTATCAGTTTAGCCTAGCCTAGGCTTAGGCTAGGCTAATTGAAAGTCGGGAAGTAGCCTAGGCCTATAGCCTACCTGGTAGCATTCAAAGAGACTAAATCAGGACTCTTCTTCTTACCTCTGACCGGGTATAAGCTATCGGTAATTTTCTTGAAAAGACTCGCAGCCTTAGGCCTATTTGAGAGTTTTTTTGGCCAATTTTTTTTGGCAATGGTAGGCTAGTTTTGATTCTAGGCTATTAGTTATAATTCCACTGTGGGAGAAACCCTATATAACCCCATTATCCAACAATCTTAAGATAACTCCCCCCGATAGTGGGGAGGGCTAGGCCTATGAAGATCAGGGAAAATGTGGGGTTAAAGTAATATAGTAAAATAATGAAGAATAGGAATGTGTGAAATGCCAAAAATGCCACTTTTCCGAAATCCGAGCCAAGTTTTGTCGAAACTTGGCTCTGATTTTCAATAATTTCAGAGACTCAAAAGAGCATTTTCTAAAAATCCGAGCCAAGTTTTGTCGAAAGTTGGCTCGGATTTTCAATAATTTCAGAGACTCAAAAGAGCATTTTCTAAAAATCCGAGCCAAGTTTTGTCGAAAGTTGGCTCGGATTTTGCATAATTTCAGACACTCAAAAGAGCATTTTCTAAAAATCTGAGCCAAGTTTTGTCGAAAGTTGGCTCGGATTGTCCATAGGCCTAGGCCTAATTTCAGAGACTCAAAAGAGCATTTTCTAAAAATCCGAGCCAAGTTGTGTCCAAAGTTGGCTCGGAGTTTCCATAATTTCATAGACACAAAAGGTAACTTTGAAAATATGCAAGCAAAGTTTTGTCCAAAGTTGGCTCGGATTTTGCATTAGCCTAATATCAGACACACAAAGGGTCACTTTTTATGGTAACATTCAAGGAGATTACACCAGGACTCTTCTTCCCTCTGACCAGCCTGACCAGGTATAGGCTATCCTAGTGTTTACTATTGTATACCCCTTTGAAAGGACATTAGCCTAACCTAACAACCTTACCTAACCTAACCTAGTATTATGGGTGCCTAGCAGCCTAGGCTATAGCCCTTTGATTCTTTGAAAGGACATTAGCCTAACCTAACAACCTTACCTAACCTAACCTAGTATTATGGGTGCCTATACCCCTTTGAAAGGACATTAGCCTAACCTAACAACCTTACCTAACCTAACCTAGTATTATGGGTGCCTATACCCCTTTGAAAGGACATTAGCCTAACCTAACAACCTTACCTAACCTAACCTAGTATTATGAGTGGGGGCTGCCGCCCCCACACCCCCGCTATTTGACATCTTTAGACAGATTTTTGGTGTATTAATACCAGTCAACTAACGTACTGAGGCCAACATTGCACTGAAGGACTACATCTTGATAAGATAATTTGTTTATGCAGAACCAATACACAATATTGAGGACTTTGGGAATGGGGATGTGGGCATTTTCAAAGAATGTGTCTTTCACAGCACTAACATTATACCTACATCGTGATTTCCTGAGTGCATGGTGAACGTAGGCCCTATTCTTTATTCCGTTTGTCACATCTAAACTTCTTTTGTTGTCTATTTTCACTCACTTGCAATTCACTGCCACATGTACTACACTTACCAGTTGCCAAGACTAACTTCTGCTGAACAAGAAAATCCCATGTAGCTTCCTTGGTTCGCAAAATGTCCCCCAATTTCTGACAGGAGAGACTACAACCTGCACAAGCGGCCATGACAGTTACAAATCTGCCGGGCTGTTTGACGTTTCTGTCAGCTGAGAGAAGGAATGGCAACAATATGCGCCGATTCGTGCGCAAGAGCAAATATATGTAATAATACTAAAACTACAAGGGAAATGGGAAAGAAAAATGCCAGAAAGGATTGAACAAATACCGGGAAAACTATGAAACATAAATACAAGCACAATGTAATGTTGCAAATGTGTATATAACATCTTTGTAGAACATAACACTTTACCGTAGCGAGTGTACTCCATTGCGAACACGTCCGTAGCGGAGCTCTCAAGATTGCGGGAGTGAAGAAGAAGAGTTTGTTTACGCGCGGGACTCTATTTTTATCGACATAATCGAGAGTTACAAAACTTATCAAAACTAGGCCTATTCTACCACAACGGAATCTATGTGAGTATATTATAAGGATTCCATAGAGCTTCACTTTCCCTAATACATTATGTATAATAACGCTGCGAGTCTATTCGGGATAATTATCAAGCTATCCTAGTGTTTACTAGCCTAGGCCTATACCCCTTTGAAAGGACATTACACTTACACTTTGTTGTATTCCGTCCGTTAGTGACACAGTTGAGCTGGGGCTCCACTGCGACCAGGCAGCTCCCTTTCTTCCACTCTCCATTCCAGAAGTCGGTTGGAGTTGGTGCTGGGGTATCCTGGTGTTGGTGGCCGGTCCGGTATTTTGGCCAGCCACATGTCCAAGTGTTTCTTGAAGGTGTCTGGAGACACCCCGGTCATGTTCCTGAGAGGGGCTGGTATACAGTTGAACAGTCTGGTTCCATTGTATGTAAAGCTGTGATGGATCAGGGATTTGATTTTTTGTGTTGATCCCGGCGTAGTCCTCACATAGCACAGCCTCCCTCGCCTTTGGTGTTGAGTCTCTTGGATGTTTGGATTTGGTACCTTTTTTTCCAAAATCTTCCAGACGTAGATGATGATGTATCTCTCCCTACGTCTTTGAAGTGAGTACAGCTGCAGCTCCTTGAGTCTCTCCCAGTACCGTCATCTGGGGTGGCTTCGGACAAGTGGACAACTTCGGACATTTTGGATAAAAATTAAAACAAATAAAAATAGAGAGAAGAGGAGTTTGGTTTTGAAAAATAGATATGTAGCATTCAAGAGGAATGTTATAACTATATGTAGGATGAACTAATAATTTAAATTAATTAATTTAATTTGTGGTAAATATTTGTGAATATGTAACAAAGAAAACACATGTTTTTGTAAGTGTGTCAAACTTCTACTGAGCATAATTAATGGGATGTGAGGAAGACAATTAACCTACACCAGAATGTTCTACAATTATCTGCGAGACCATACACACAGTAACTCTTTCCCCAAAGTTCATAATACACAGCCTATAGCCCTAACAATTTACTTTTATTGTTTTCCAGATTTATTGGGGTGTTTTCGGACATAGTTTGGGGTGATTTCGGACATGAGGTGACATCGGACATCTAATATTAGTTACAAGGTCCTTCCAATATGAACAACAATTAGTACCTACGTGTATGGTACTCTTACCTAGCCATACATAGCGAGCATCTGTCGAATCATGTCATCACAGGGATCTGCCTTGTATGGGCCGATCGGCTTTTTGCAGACTCCCATTTTTTTATGTTCTTATCATCTGTCATCTTGCTCCCGTTTGAGTAACGCCAATTAAAGGATGCTTAAGACTGAGTAAGGTGTCAGATGTTGACATGATTTGGTGGATGTTTGCTGTGTAAGGTTAGGTAAGAGTATCATATAACATTTCTTTTCATTCACAGGAGTAAAAATGCCACGGATATATAAACCAAAGCCACACAACGAGAAAAGGAAATACAACAGTCATGTATGTCAAGACAAATTAAAGAAAGCAAAAGATGATATACAAAAGAAGAACATGAGTGTACGTGAGGCTGCTAAAAAGTGGAAGTTAAGTAAGAGCACCTTACATGACTATATAAAAGGGAAACATAGTAAACCTGCTGGTTATTGTTAAAGTTCCGTTTGATGGTAAGAAGAAACATCGACATTATATTGCAGTCATAGTAAAGGTTCTACCAGAAATACATGTTCGTTTCCTAAAGCATGTGAAGGGCACAAGTAACGTCTTCATTAACCCAGTTATTGATGATTACAGTGACATAGACAAGGGTGACATAGTACAAATCCTGCCAGAACCAATACTAGACAAGAAGTGCAGAATGCTGTTCAGTGTTGATGTAAATAAATGGC
>JAGKTK010056964.1:0-10980 GCA_018397895.1 Paralithodes camtschaticus | reverse complement strand
TTTTCCCCGGGGATAAAAAGTATATAGAAATGAAGCATATGATGATAGGAACCCAAAACTACCATTAGAATTTTGCTACCTATATTGTAGCGCCTCCTGTATATTGACCGTATTTTCTTTAGCTTTGTCTTACAGTATTAGTCACCACAATATATGTCTTTACCGCAGAACATTAAATGGACAAACTGGATTTTAGGTCACGTATGGGATATAATGTTCTAAATGTGTACTATAGCTTTGTCATAGAGTATTAGTCACCACAATATATGTCTTTACCGCTGCATATTAAATTATTTCTCCTTAGACTTTGTGGGTTAAATAAGGGTGATGGCAGCCATCTTGGATCAGCTGAGAACTAATATTTTTCATTTTTTTACCGTAGTTTTAGTATTTTGTCATATTTTATATCAATACTAAAACCCTGCGGGGGTCTGGTTAGGTTAGGTTGTTAGGTTAGGGTAATGACAAAATATGGTTTTAGGGGGCATGTTTTAATATTGCAATATAATGGGTAAATATGAATTTGCAGAAGGAAAAACACCTTAAAACACACTAATCAATGAAGAAACTGATGAGAAAAAGGGTAATTTTTTTATTTTAATACCACGAATTTTCAGTGTTTTTTATAAACAAAATTGGTCATTTGCATCAATATATAGTGTTTGTAATTAATTAGAAATCTCGGGAAAACCTATTTTCCCCATTAGGCCTATTGATCGATGTTGAGACACACTCGCTCCCCGATAGTGATTTGAAAAGACATTAGCCTAACCTAACAACCTTACCTAACCTAACCTAGTATTATGGGTGGGGGCTGCTGCCCCCACACCCCAGCTGGTTGAGTACTTAATAAACAAGAAATAAACATTGGCTGTCGATTATACGAAGGTGAAAGAAAAGTCGATGAAGTCTATGGTGTTTACTCTGCAATCTTCAGCTTGATTGTACATTGATAACGGGAAAGTACCGTATTGACAACCTTGTTACGAAAATTAAGTTTTAGTACCATACTTTTATATTAGGTTTTTCCGAGCATTTAACACATTTCCATATGATCTTTAGAGCTATCGATGACTGAAAGTACCGTATTGACAACCTTGTTACGAAAAAAACATTTTAGTACCATACTTATTTTATTAGGTTTTGCCGAGGGTTAAAACAAATGTTCTTATGATCTTTAGAGCATATAGATTCATTATTTAATCTTCAAATATATCAACAAAATTCGTGGTATTAAAATAACATTAAACCGAAAAAGGATTATAATACAAAAAACACGTACGTACGTGACCTAAAATCCAATTTGACCCATTACATTATTTTGCATTAGACTTTGTGGGTTAAATAAGGGTGGAAGGAAAAATGACGGCCATCTTGGATCAGTGGAGAACTATTATTTTTAATTTTTCTATCGTATTTTTAGTCTTTTGTCATCTTCTATATCAATGCTAACCCAGCGGAGGTCTGAGGGCGATAGCCCCCCAGGTTAGGTTAGGGATAATATTCAAGACCTCTTTCGCCACCCTATTAGAAATAATGGTTATACTGATGTTTTGGACCGACAGTTAGCCCATCGATCTGTTTAGGCCTAATAGGTCCGGTAGAGCATATACATCATTGCTATATATGGCATTAAGAGCTGAAATGTATTATAAGGAGAAAAAAACAAAAACGCTAAGATACATGTATAGGCCTAGGCTACTGTAAAACTAAGTTTTTCAGCCAGTACCCAACCAGCGGGGTTGTGGGGGCGGCAGCCCCTACCCTTATACTAGGTTAGGTTAGGTTAGGTTGTTAAGTTAGGCTAATAGCCTAGAACATTAAAAAAAAAAAAAAAAATCTAACCCAACCAGCGGGTGTGTGGGGGCAGCAGCCCCCACCCATAATACTAGGATAGGTTAGGTAAGGTTGTTAGGTTAGGCTAATGTCTTCCCAAAGTTGACTATTTTTATAACATGAAATAATTATTAGGCTACCCACTCCACCCCGTGAAATCCGAGCCAGCTTTCGTCAAAAGTTGGCTCGGGTATTCACAAAATTGGGTTGTATGGGTTTGCAATTTGGGAAAACCCGAGCCAAGTTTTGATACAAAACGCTATATTATTGTATTTTTACGCGTTTACCCTCTCATTTTCCCTGAACTTCATAGCCCTTCCCACTAGTGGGGGGCGTGTTTTTAGATTGTTGGATAATAGGTAAATACTCATTTCCGCTCCTCTTCGGTATAAAACAACACTATATCTGAAGGAAAAATTATAAAAAACAAAATGAAACTTACTGAAATCGCTGTCGGTCCAAAAAGTCAGGTTTACCGAAATTATTTATTAGGGAAAATAGGGACCAATAGACTCGCCATATTTTTCTCATTATAGTCCACATGGAGGAATTTCGTTATCGACACTTGAAAAACCCCGATTACACCGAAAAATAACACGAAAATAATGTCCCGAACGTAAAGAAAGCATTGCACCCAATGAATCCTTCGACCTGGGTCCTCTTCTTCTTGTTTTGAAAGATGCGGTGAGTGCGATTCACCCAATAAATGGCTTGAACGTTACTCACAAAAACGATATTATATTATATTAGGGTTAGGTTAGGTTAGGTTAGGTTAGGTTAATCTAATCTAATATAATATGTGTACATTTTGGAAGCGTGCATGGCCTCCCCACAATTTCCCTTACCTACTGTAAAAGCGCGATTCACCCAATAAATGGCGCCATTTGACAGAGTATCTTCAGATTAATGAATAATGGGTAAGTTAATGCAAATCCTCCACTCAAACCATGAAAAACAACAATAAAACACTATATTCCTTGAAAAAATATACAGAAACTTGGTAAATAAGGCGGCTCTAGCTGTCTTGAATTTTACCAGGTTAGGTTGTTAGGTTAGGGTAATGACAAAATATGATTTTCGGGGGGCATGTTTTAATATTGCTAAGTAATTGGTAGAAATTCATTTGCAGAAGGAAAACACCTTAAAACACACTAATCAATGAAGGAACTGTTGAGAAAAAAAATATATATATAATATAAATAACCCATACGTGACCTAAAATGCATTTTGACCGGAGGTGATTCCACTCTTGGATGCTACAGGGAAACAATGATTGTCTAAATATGTCCGTGCTTGCCTGATAGTTGTAGTATTCTAGGTTGTGGCTGCGTCTCGTAAATCGTATACTTGTAGGGTGTAACTATATATCTTTGTCTATGTCTACTAAGTTGTTAGGAATTTTGGTAAAAATGTAAGAGACCCCGGACAGCCTTTTTACTAGTTAATTCTAGTTTTTTGTTTATTTTTCTTTGATACACAGTGTTGTTTAATACCGAGGACCGTCGCATTTTCGTATTTTCAACATTAGCCTAACCTAACCTAACTTAACCTAACCTAACCGAAAAGTAAACTGGGAACATGAGCTGGGTTTAGACCGTCGCGTACCCATAACCAGGGAACGTGAGCTGGGTTTAGACCGTCGTGCACCCATAAACAGGGAACGTGAGCTGAGTTTAGACCGTCGGTTAGTTTTCGGTTAGGTTAGGTTAAGTTAGGTTATGTTAGGCTAATGTTGAAAATGCTAAAATGCGACAGTCCTCGGTATTAAACAACACTGTATATCAAAGAAAAATGAACAAAACACTAGAATTAACTAGTAAAAAGGTTGTCCGGGGTCTTTTTAATTTTTACCGGGATTTTGGTAACATTCAAACATTCAAGACAGGTAGAGTGGCCTTATTTACCAAGATTTCTTTATATGTTCTCAATGAATATAGTGTTTTATTGTTGTTTTTCATGGTTTGAGTGGAGGATTTACATTAACTTATCCATTATTCATTAATCTGAAGATACAGCGTCAAATAGTGCCATTTATTGGGTGAATCGCGCTTTTACAGTAGGTAAGGTAAATTGTGGGGTATATTGGATACACGATGGGTTGAGGTGGGGCGTTGCCCCCCATCACCCCCCCTTGATTTATTGTGATCCTCATATATGTAGATCTGTAAGGGGGAAAAAACAGGTTGCAGGTATTTCGTTTTTGTGAGTAACGCTCACGCCATTTATTGGGTGAATCGCACTTGCCGCATCTTTCAAAACAAGAAGAAGAGGAGTCATGTTGAAGGATTCATTGTGCGCAATACTTTGCTTACGGTCGGGATTTCTGATTTTTGTGTTATTTTTCGGTATAATCGGGTTTTTTCAAGTGTCGATAACGAGCCCCATCGAGCCCCATCGATAATTATCAGTGTTCTAGAAGTTTCATGGACGATACTTTGTTGGTGTACATTTCATTACCGTCGCAAATTCACTATAAGTGAAATACGAGAAACTGTTGGATTGTTCACAAATAACGTGAGCTGAGTTTAGACCGTCGCGCACCCATAAACAGGGAACGTGAACTGGGTTTAGACCGTCGGTTAGTTTTCGTTTAGGTTAGGTAAGGTAAGGTTAGGTTAGGCTAATGTTGAAAATACTAAAATGCGACGGTCCTCGGTAATAAACAACACTGTATATCAAATAAAAAAAAAAAAAAAAAAAACTAGTAAAAAGGCTGTCTGGGGTCTCTTCAATTTTTACCAGAAATTCCTCAATGCGGACTATAATGAGAAAAATATGGCGAGTCTATTGGTCCCTATTTTCCCTGATAAATTATTTCAAATAGGGCTGCGAAAGAGGTCTTGCATATTACCAGGATTTTATATAACATCTGCTATCTGTGTATGTCTTCTTGTTGCAAGTGGTTCTATTATAATGTCTTGCTTGAGCAAAGTGACAGATACAGTGTGTCTGTGATCACATCTGATCCATCTTGCAGCATTTTTTTGTATGGCATGACACTCTCTCATTAGTCACGATACCAAGATTGATTATTGTCCAACTATAAGGCAAGAGCTCGAGAAGGTGCATTTGCGATATCCCTAATCCTGATCCCTAATTCTGATCATGTCCTTAATCATTAAGTCCCATGTACACTACAACCACTCCACATGGTGATGGGCTGGTCTATCAGAGTGAGAACTGAGCGATCTCTGCCATACCCATAGCTTACTCTGACTGTTCCTTTTACTTACATATTTTCTAGATCTCAAGATCTCTTCCGTGGATTGACCTCCCAATCTACCAAGATTGGAAGCCAAAGCGTCACATTTTTCCTTTGCCTCTCAGCTTTTTCTTCATAATTGCTGAGGGGCACAGGGCCCTGGGTGGGGCTTTGGTTTCCCGGGCGTTTCCGCACCCTCCTCAGCACCCCGCCATGGAGTGGCTTCGGTCACCCAGGCTTTATTGTGGTCGGCAGGGAGGGTTCTGTGGGGGCGCTCGGTTATGGCCTTAGCCTTGCTCGGGGCCTTGGGGCTATTCGGTCAGGCAGCTTGAGGAACAACAACAACACCAACAACCACTCCACATTATGCTGCTAGAGAGCGGCCCTTTAAGGTCACGCCAATTCGAATCTTTGAACCTTTACAGCCAAGTGTTGAAGCATCTGGGCTATAGTAGAGCATTGAATTGTCTCAGTCGTGTTTGATACTAAATGAAACGGGTGCGTCGCTATTTATGCTGTTGGCTGTAGATGTGACTTCAGCTGGAACTACGAAGTGATTGGTTGGTTGACTGTATCGTAAACTACAAGCAGTTATATGTATTTTAGGGCTCCGTGTAAGATTAATCTAATTCCATATAAACGGATTGTTACATTTCTGTTGTGTTCTACCTTGTTTTTGTTTTCATATATTTATATTTTAATTTCCAGTTTCCATTACACACAATAACAAATCGTTCAACAAAATGTGGAAGCTCTCCAAAAATGAGAATTATATGAAATCATTAATAGCTTTTAGCAAATGC
This sequence comes from Paralithodes camtschaticus, assembly GCA_018397895.1. NCBI lineage: Eukaryota > Metazoa > Arthropoda > Malacostraca > Decapoda > Lithodidae > Paralithodes > Paralithodes camtschaticus. Next base: position 5,139 of record JAGKTK010056964.1, on the reverse strand, counting down.
CCCATGTATCTAATGTATATTTTTGTTTTTCACATATTCATATAGTTATTATTGTCAGTACCGCTGTCTTCACATAAACACATTAGAACAGTTTAAAATATATAAGAATATAATTATTATGTGATATGTAATCAATTATTCAATAAAGCCATAAGTCAAAGAGGATTGACATTATTTAAGACAGTTTCTGAACTTTAAAGGAACAATCTTATACAACAGCAAATAAGTGACTGGAGTTCTCGAAAAGAGGCTCCAGGTCTGACGTTATTCTTGACTTACAGTGTGCTGGTTAAATATATCCAGAAGGGTTGATAGCCTCTGAAGTCCTATTTAAACTAATAACAGAGGCCCTCAGTGCAACAAGGGACGAATATGCCAAATACAAAAAGTGTCAGAAAACAGCGTCAAAGTTGAGAACTTCTATCAACCATGACTTGTTTGTTATTAGGCCTACAAAGTTGTAATGTACACCAGTTATAGGGATTAGTGAATTGCATGTTTGTTTGTTTTTCTTTTTGTTACGATGTTCTACAATACTTATGGTAGATATTCATGATAAACTAAATTATTTGAACATTATGAAAACAACAACACATTGTAGAAAGACCAATTTACAAGATACAGAGTTGAATTTTGTGTTAGATTATACGGAAACGTATGTAGTTTGTATGAACATTATGAAAGGAATATAAGTTATGTCCTATTAAATGATTTTGTTTGCCTTTTTCCTTATTCTAGGGAGTTATTTTAGTTATTTCATACGAATTTTGTATTGAATACATCGTTGTTTATAAGGTATCCATTCTAACAGCTATTACCTTCTCGCAATTACTTTTCCTAGCAACATCATGCCAAGGCGATATGGCTGAACATGTACAGTAGGTTCACTGTAGGGACTGTCAACCTTATGAAATGTTTGTTTTTAATTTATATTTGTTTTGTTTTATTTTGTTTTTTGTTTAGCGAATATCCACTTCACATCAAAAGTGTATATATCTACTGACATTTTGCAACTAATAACTCAATGTGCTAAACGTTGCATATATTCGTCCTTTGCAGAACTATTACAGCAAGGGCATTTCCATTAAACAGATAAAGTAACATGATTAACACCTTATGAGCGGCCTCTCGGTTTATTTATATGTACCGCCCAGCGGGGTGTTTTTAGCCAAAATAGGGCTGTTTACGTGATCATTTTCATGCCTAAATAAGACCCAGAACGTAAAACAAGTATCTATCCCTGAAAGGGCATGAACAGAGCTTTCGAATGACACCATAACGATCCTTGTATGATGGATAGTTTTCTTGCAATAACCGTGCAACGCGAGTGCAAAAAGCAGGTATTTCGGTACTTTCCCCATATAATTGAGTAAGTAGCGCGTGAGAGAGGGAGGAGGGAGCTGAGATTCGTGTCAGTAGGTTCGCCGCGGTGGTCTGGAGCAGTCATACGCTCGCTAGTCTCCTGCCACCATTTGTCTCTCTCTCTCACCAACATTACGTGCTGAAATTGCCACTCGAGTTATGTCGAGCACCGCTAGTTAGTCCAGATTTTTTTAACTCGACTTATGTGGTGGGCCGCTAATAAGGGGTTAATATCTGACTCAAACACCAAGACACGCAGGTTCGCTAGGAAAAATGGTTATCTTCCTCTTTGCTCTATTAAAGCAGTAACAAGGAGACACAAACATATCTATTGTCCCCGAGTCTCGTCCATAGTGCGTGTAGTATGCAAGAGAACATCTAAGGTTTTTCTAAACTACCCAAATATTACCTAACCTTACCACTACTAGACTCTCAGAACAATCTATATCATGTCCAATCGTTTAGGAATTGAAAACAATACAGAGCAAAAACCATGGAAAGTCCAGCGCAATAAACCTCTGTGCCAAGCCTATTATCCCTAGCGTATGTCCTAATAATACACAGAGTGGCTCTCTTCAGCACAGCTCGGCGGTGGTGTTGTAAGGGGTAAACAACTTTAATGATTTAACCCTTACAACATCATCTGGGGTTAGCTCAATACAACCGAATGCAATGGGGACATCCTCACCTAGTAACAGGCTCCACCCCGAGTCCCAAACTGCATTGAATGTATTGTTGCTAAAACTACACAAGGCACAAGGGCTGATATCCTGGAGAAGTTGGATACTGGCGGCCACCCATATAGGGTTGGATAAGACCCGAGTCAAAGGATGCTGTGTGGTGGAAAAGTGGCCTTAGCCTACCATCGCTCCCCCCCCAGTAACCTCGGTCCTCAAAAGCCTAACAAAAACAGAGATAACCAGTCCAGTCACCCAATCCCCCCAGAGATATCAACCATGAATAAGATGCACATCTAATAATGGTAAAATAATGCAGCAGAATAATGGAAACGAAATGGAAGAAGCAAAGGAGAAGCTCCTACTCTAGATTGCCAGAGAAGAAATATGCAGTGAAACTGAATAAACGATAGTACCTAAACCAATGAGGTTAAAACAATCCCAATATGCGTATAATGACTCCAGCCCTCCAATGCTTCGATCTAATAAGGAACAAAATTACTAAATTCGGTAATAAGGGAAACTTTAAGAAGCAAGCTTGACCAACACCAAACCGAGATGTTGTCAGAGCGAGAACCAGGGCTAGAGTGAGGGTGGGGCTGTGGGAACCTTCTCAGGAGGGTCCCATAGCCACGCCAGGAGAGAGGTGAGAGCTCCAAGCGTCGCCAGACTGCACAATTATACTAGGTAGTCTTGCTCTCATTAACACTACAAAAGTAATCAAGTAAGACATAAGACAACATCGTGTAAACTTATGATAACGAAACAATTGCACTAATGCTAAATAAACTAACAAATTATATTGCTAACAAAATGGCAGCACAGACTGCAGGCGCCGTCCTGCTAGCCACGAGGGGAGAAAGACAGAGGGATAGCACGCGACTAGCCTCTCCCAAAGCTCCCTCAATATAACAAAGGCTTTGCAATTGTAACTCACTCACAAATGACATACAGTAGGTTACAAAACTCATTTGGGAGTGACAATATATATATATATATAAATAGAGAGAGAGGGAGAGAGATATCATGATAGTATGTGTTTCAACGGAACAAAAATGTAACATGTGCAACAAATATACAGTATTGATAATTAAGAGTAATACAATGATATGTTAAAATCCCTATACTGAAAAAAAAAAAAAATATTAGACTTGCATTCCCTACAACCGATGTAGAACAAAATCGTGATGAAAATCTTAATACAAAGTTAAGTTTGGGTTAGAGCCTGCAGGGTAATATGTTCCATCAAATTTGGCCTGCAAGATCAAAGACACACATTTTCAGTCACTTAAATAAGATATATTATGATCAAAGTTAATTAAGGAGGTAGTGCTTCTTTTTTGGTCTATCTACGGTATGTCTTTATTAACTTTGTTATTGTCTTTCCTCGCCAGAGCTCCATCAAGCTTAAGAAAAACACCCCTAGACCCATTTTCAAGATAAATTTATACATTTTTCGGTAGAAAAATGTCCTGGCCAAAGGCTAGTTCCTTTTAAAATCACATTATCGCTACCGCTGGCCAGGAAAAAATCGAGACCTACAGTAAATGGCACGAAAGGTATTATTATTGAGAACAAAATGGGGCAACAAATCTCAACATCGCCAATAACAGAACAAACGTCTGAACATCTCAACATTAATATGCTGAACACGATGGGAAAAGGGGTCCAGAAAAAAAAAATCCCTTAATTAAGTGGAAATCTCCTTTTAAAATCATAAAATGGAGATGAGTTAGACCTAAGCCTAATTAGTGGAAGGTCATTTGTAAATGTTAAGGGGAGTCACCGGCTTTTTTTTTATCTTTCTCTCCTTTATTCTCTTTCTCTGGCTTGTATCCATTCGACCCCATGCAGCCAACTGTTTTAAGACGTTCATCTCCATCCAGGTGTCGATTTCTTCCTGGCGAGCGATAGCGAGCCAGTATTGTATGGAGAAATCTGGCTTCGCCGGATAATTTTTTCTATCGAAAAATGTACAAATTTAGCTTGCTGTCAAAACAAAACAATATATATGTTGGCTCGCTACCGCTCGCCAGAAAAAAATATTAACACCTAGATGGGGGTAAACGTCTTAAAATAGTAGGCTGAATGGGGCAGAATGGATACAAGCCAGAATGGATACAATTAGAGAGGGAGAAAAAAAAGGTGGGCTGGCTTAAATCATTGAAGGTGACCAGCCATGTAACGTCTCTGTGAGTTGGTTCCTTCAGTACAACCATCAACAACAGTCGGGTACCACCTTCACTACTTCAAAATATACTGTGCTATTTCTATTTACGTATTTTGTTTATTTATTTGTTGTATTGGTTTATAATTTGCAAAGGAGTACAAAGGACTACAAAGGAAACCAAGTAACAACATATCTTGGGACCCCTCGAGTCTACTCGCTCTCTTAATTAAGTTAATGCTGTTTTACGCGCCGAACAGTTTCTCAGAGATATTATGATAACGTGTGAATTCAATTAGGTTAATAAATGAACAGTGCAGTATTAAGGAAATTATGTATTCATTTACATATGAAGTCATTCGTTGGTTTCGGGCAAGGTGCTTCTCTAGGCGAACTTTAAAAGAATCAACAGTGTTGCAGTCTATAGCATCTCGGGGAAGCCCATTCCACAGATTAAAAGCTCGATTAAAGGGTATACAAGTTTCGTTAATGTCTGTTAGGGAAATATATCGCTTATAACTAAAACAATAACCAGTGTTGAAATTATGGACGTAGGACACGATATTTAACCGTTACTGTACACTGGTATAAATGTGTCTTATATTGTTACACACTGTAGACGATTCTATTCAGCTAAAGACAAGCTATCGAGGAATCAGAGGGATACAAACTACCGCCATTAGTGTTTTGATTCCCACAGGTCCCTCCTAAGCTGAAATTGACGTCATCTGTTTGAAGGGTGTTAATGAGTACCACTTGAAAATATAATATACACAAAATTACGAAGTGTCTATAATAATTTACCCTTGTAAAGGTATGGTAGAAATTATATAATATATGAATAGAAAAGTAAATCACTATCAATATACTCAGTCATATTATGCAACCCATTTATACTGTTTATTAACATTTGTTTAATTATTTTAATTATTT
>JAGKTK010056963.1:0-10980 GCA_018397895.1 Paralithodes camtschaticus | reverse complement strand
TATTTGAAAGAAAGTGAAGTATAGTCCTACAGCATAGACCTGGAAACTTCTGAAGAAAGTCTGATGCTCATAAGATGCTCGTACCTTAAATTATATAAAGGCAGGAGGCAGGACACCACACGTGTAGACTGAATACACTAAAAGATAGGACATATAATGTTAACTGAAACGGGAATACTATAAATGCGCAACGGTAGCAATGCTCGACACTAAAAGAAGTACTTCCTCATCAACGAAACAGTCTGCTATGGTTGTGCAACTCAACAACAACCTAGACTAATAAATGCTGTGAATAATAATGCGTACATATCAAAGAGCTTATATTAAATACTAATAAGTGTCTACTCGATTAATAATGTCTAGCTGGAATACTCTAGGTAAGGAACTGTGGTTGAACAAGACAGGCTCGTAGCCTAGCGATGTCCTGAAGACTGCATCCTTTAAGTTACGTTAATTGACTAGGGTGCTCTCTTGATAGATCCAGATCACAAGTATCTGGTTCTACCCTGGCGACCCTCTAAAGACAAGCAAAGAGGCAGCAAAGTGTGGAACTGGAACAGGCCAAAACCCTCAGTCAACACAATGCTGCACTCGCAAAGGACACAACCGAAAAGACAGCACAGGCTACCACAGGACCGGTCGAAGTCGTGTAGGTATAAGCGAACCATACACACATCGGAGACAACGACTACAGTTACCTTATCCCAGTCTAGCATTAAATAAAAGAGCAGAAACACTAAATCAATAATGGAGACACACTAAAGTTCCCAACCTCTACTAACTAAGAACCCTCAAAACCTATTCTAAGTACATATAAATATCTCAGAGAGCTGGTGCTGGTAATACGACTGGCCAACTATGGAAGTCGTATGCAGAACCAGAAGGGATAAGTAATTGAATAAAGAGAGAAGTATGAAAACGAAGAAGTTCAGAGAGAGAGATAGTAGTATAGAGGGTTATATGGGGGACAGATTTCTAGGGACGTCTAGTACCACGCACGCTGTGCCAAGCTCTGCCGGAGACACGCGGGAAGGAGCCCCTCCCTAGCACCAACAAAGGCAGCGGCACCCAATCACAGACCACTACGTCATGAAATGCTAGCATCCTTGAGCCGCGTCAGGATCCACCAGCCAATCAAGGGCGTGGGAAAGCCCGCGCGAGGGAGGGAAAACTCCTCCAAGCGAGGGAGGCAACACTCACTACCCACTCGCTGCCCGCTCTCTCTCTCTCTCTCTCAACTTCACACTACAATGCATCTTATATTCTATTAATGATATAAAATACTTCCCGTTGTCACAGACGAAAGCAAAGACCACCACTGGACTGTCTGTGACAATGCGAGCACAAGGAAAGAAAGAACAACATTCTCTGATAACTGTAGCCCATTTCGATGTCCCTGGCGAGCGCTAGTGGCTAACGAGAGGCGATTCTGCACACGCTGGTAGACGTCACAATTTATTGAGTGAAATTGAGAATAAAGGCCATCTACCATTACACATATTTTTCTGTTATGAAGATAAGAAGAAATTAGTGGAACTAATGATGCAAGGCCGTAGTGTGACATCTTCGACAATAAGGATTGATGCCAGACTATCAAATACCTTTGATATATCCAGTGCTATTGTATGTGTTTCACCATGTTGGTCTGTAGCTTGGTTGATATGATGTGTAAGAAGGCAAAGAATGTCTGCAGTTGATCGACACCGTCTAAAACCATATTACCTATCACTGATTAATTTATTATTCTCAAGATGCTTAATTATGTGATTATTTAATATAATTTCAAAGACTTTACCAAGAGTGGAAGTTATAGCTATTGGTCTGTAGTTTGATGGATCTGAGGAGCCTTATCTACTGAGAGATTCTGCAAAATAGTTTTGACATGTCTGGTGTGGATCTTAAGTGAGGGAATTTCAGGCGAATTAAAATTAAGTACAAGGACATCTTGATTACGACCGCGGTGCTAAAATATACGATTTTCACCAGCCAATTGCCGTTACCACTTGTTTTATTGCTTTCCAATGTTCATATGTGTCACAGAAGACTATGAAATCCTTTTATGTAATCATGAAGCAGTAGTACTTTGGAATATTAAAGTATTGAAGCACAGTTGAATCTGTTTTGGAACAGTAAATTACGACGAAGTGGTAGTAAGGATATGAAGGCATAGTTAATTGTTACGAAGCAATAGTAATCTGTATGAATGTGGTGAAACACATTTTATTTATTACGACACAGTTGTATGAATTATGTTCACAGAGAATAACTCTTATTTGGGTGAACCAATGGGTTCGTTTGTTGTTTGAATATTCATTTAGAGAGACACCTATGTTTACAGGAATGTACTAATTGTTTGTATTAGCATCATCTATGTTTTGTGAGAGTAATTATTTTATTTATGTGTTTAGATTTAATGGATTCAGTGATTCAGAAGGTTGAATAAGTAGGTTCATATGGTTTCATTTGTATTGTTAATGTGTATTATATTGTGTTATATAAAGTTCAGGTTTGCTGAGCTCTGATTGGCTGAGGAGCCTAAAGGAAGGTGAGGTGAGGGTTTAGAGTTTGGTGAGACAGGGAGTTACTTTGGATTCCCAACATTGGAAGGATATATGTATAGTGCCTTCAGTCCACCTTGGAAACGGTTATTGAGACTTTGCTCACCCTGGATTACTGTGATTATTTATTGACATTTATCGTGGAGAATATTTACTACTCTACCTGTTTTCTGGAAAATATTACTGAAGACATGTTCACCCTGTGTTAATGTGGTTAAGGTGAAATGTAGAGGAGACTTTGCTCACCCTGGATTACTGTGATTAATTAGTGACATTTACGAGTGGGAGAATATTTATTACTCTACCTGCTTTCTGGATAATATTACTGAAGATTTGTTCACCCTGTGTTAATGTGGTTAAGGTGAAATATAGAAGAGACTTTGCTCACAAGTATTGTATCAGTGGATAATACTTTGAAGAAATGTGTATATATGTAAGTAAGTTATATTGCACTATTAAAGAAAGAAAAAAAAAAACACGCATTTGCTTTCCCTCTCCCACATATAAACACTAGTGCCCGTGAAAATATGACAAAATGGTTCCCAGACCCGGGATATACACTAGATGTTTGTGGGTATAAGACAAAGTGAATTGTGAAGTGAAACGATGAAGTTAGTTATTTTCATTATTGCATTCCTATACTTTTTCACGATGAGTGAATCCGATGTCATGAAAGAAACATTGCATCTTGGACAACAACTTGGTTACGAAGGTGAAGTTTTAAAAACATTTGTTTCGGACTTGTACAAAGCAGACAGACAAAGGAGAGCCGAGAATAGGGAAGAGGAAAAACAAAAACTTGAACTAAGAGAAAAGGAACTAGAAGCAGAAGTGAACCGAAATAAAGCTGAATTAGAGTTGAAAGCAAAACAATTGGTCATTCGAGAAAAATAATTGAAATAGAACAAAGTAGACAGTTGGCTAATAAACGTCGAGAGAATGTTTCTTCTAACCCAGGATTACAAAATATTTTGAAGTGGAAACTCCCTAAATATGATGAGAACAGTGATGATATTGATGCATACATTGAGCGATTTGAAAGACATGCGGAAACACACAAATGGGAGAAAGAAATTTGGGCAACCAATTTAAGCTCGCTTTTGACTGGAAAAACTTTTCAAGCTTATGTGTGTTTAGACAATGTGAGTGCTATTAATTACGATGAAGTGAAGAAAAGCATTCTGCAGAAATATATGCTAACGGAAGAAGAATATCGACAACAATTCAGAGACACATTTACAAAAAAGGGTGAGACAGTTAACCAGTTTTCAGCAAGAATGCGTAGGTTCTTTGAAAGGTGGATAGAAATGTCGGGAATCCCCAGAGATTATGATAACCTGAGAGACTTGATACTGAGGGAACAGTTTCTTAGGAAATCCCACTATGACCTCCGTGTTTTCTTAAAGGAACGCACACCTGCTACGCTTAAAGAAATGACTAGAATAACGGAACAGTATCTATCGGCACATGGAGGACCAATGTGGAAGCAGATTACGAAACTAACTAAATCGAAACATGAGAAGCAGGATTCACCTACAAGTTCCGGCGTGAAGGAAATAAATTCTGGTCAAGGTTTTACATCACCTAGGTCACCTCTAACTAAGCAAGAAAAAATATGTTTTTTGTGTTCTCAGATTGGACATATCGCCAAGGACTGTAGAAAGTTTGCCAGAGTACCTAGAACGTCACGACCTACAGAAGAAAAAACTGGAGCTTGTACAGAAGATTCGCCCACCACTGTGACTCTTCCGTCGGGCGAGACGGTAACGCTCATTGTCGGGTCAAGTTCAATGGGAGCAGGTCTGCAGGTAACTTCAGGATTCATTGAGGGACAACGGGTGGAAGTGTTAAGAGACACACCCCGGGGTGTACAGGCATAGTTGTAAAAAGGAAATTTGTGAGACCGGAGCAGATGACTGGTAGCAATAAGAGGTGTATCCTGATTGACCGTACTGCTCGTGTTTGCCCCGTTGCCAGACTTTACATCCAAACACCTTTCTACACAAGAGAGGTAGAAGCCACTTGTATGCCAGACGCAATATGTGACCTGATAATAGGAAACATCCCCGGTGCCTCCCCACCCAATCCTATTCTACCTGGAGAATCGACCGACCCAATGTTCGTGGAACAGGATTTTACAACCCACGCCAAGGAACAGCTCGAGGAACCAACACAACAACCGGAAGGAAACCCATTTATAAACATGGATGTTACTGCAGAGGACTTGGGTGGAGCAGCAGCTACGAGACAACAGGCGAGACGGACGAAACCTGCGACTCCACTGAAGATATCTACTAATGTCGTGGAACAGCAGAGTGTCCCCATCACTAGAGAGGAACAAGAGACTGACCCGACACTTCAAGGGATGTTACAACGATATCGGACTTCCAAATCTGGTAACTGTATACTTCAACAACAGGAAGGTTTATGGTATAAAGTAGGTAACTTGAGTGAGAAGAATGTTAAACAATTGTTAGTTCCCGTCAGTCGTAGAGCGACCATAATGACCCTTGCACATGAATGTTTGATGGGAGGCCATTTGGGTACCAAGAAAACAGAGGATAGAATAAGATCATGCTTTTTCTGGCCAGGTATAACAGCAGATATCAAAAGATGGTGTAGAAGTTGTGATGTATGTCAAAGAACTATTCCAAAAGGTAGAGTGACTAAAGTTCCTTTAGAGATGCCATTGATGAATTTTCCATTCCAGAGAATAGCGATTGACTTAGTAGGACCCATTGTTCCAGCTTCTTCTAGAGGTAATAGATATATCTTGACTGTTGTTGACTATGCTACGAAGTGGCCTGAGGCAGTAGCTATTCCAGATATCAATACAGAAACCATAGCAGATTTTCTTTTGGACATTTTTTCAAGGTTAGGATTTCCATGCGAGATCTTGAGTGACAAAGGATCTCAATTTACATCTGGATTAATGAAAGAGGTTTGTAGGTGTATAAGTGTCAGACAGGCCTTCACTACCCCTTACCACCCCATGACAAATGGGTTAAATGAGAAATTTAATGGAACTCTCAAACAAATGTTAAAGAAAATGAGTCAAGAACGACCTACTGATTGGGATCGTTATATTCCTGCAGTTCTATTTGCCTACCGAGAGGTCCCTCAATCTAGTACCGGCTTTGCTCCCTTTGAGCTCCTTTATGGCAGGTCAGTAAGAGGTCCTTCGAGTCTTCTGAAAGATGCATGGGTTGGATGGGGAGGAGAAGGCCAGGTTTTCAACACTTATCAGTATGTGGTAGAGTTGAGGAATAAGCTTGAAGATACTTGTAAGTTAGTGCAGGAAAACTTGAGTAAGGCAAGTGAAAGGTATAAACATCATTATGACAAGAAAACTAGGAAAAGAACTTTGAATATAGGGAATAAAGTGATGATCTTGCTACCCACAAATTCAAATAAATTGTGACTTAGTTGGAAAGGCCCATTTGAAGTTGTGGAAGTTATCAATGACTTTGATTGCAGAGTTCTACTTGGGAATGGCAAGACTAAGGTTTTTCACATGAATCTCTTCAAGCAGTATGAAGAAAGAGAAGTGATTGCTGTATCTGTCATCTCCAGTGATCTGGTAGAAGATGAACAGCTATTACAGTGGCCAGAGGTAAAGGGTAAAGAGAATTAAGAAGATGTAAGTATAAATCCTGATTTGTCGTCCAAGCAAAATTATGACTTGAAAGTACTTGTTAAAGAGTTTTCAGATATCTTCACTGAGAAACCAGGCTCAACTAACTTAGCATCACACTCCATTGAACTAATAGATAATGTCCCTGTAAGAGAGAAACCTTACCCTTTGTCATTTGCCACTTTGAAAACTGTTGAAGATGAGGTAGAATCTGTTGAGAGAAGGTATCATTGAGAGTTCTAGGTCTGATTATTGTGCTCCTGTTGTCTTGGTAAACAAACCCGATGGGCCCTATAGATTTTGTGTCAATTATAAGAAGCTGAACAAGAAAACTAAATTTGATAGCGAACCAATGAGCCAGCCTGAGGATATCTTGGTTAATTTATCTGGAAAGAGATATTTCTCTAAAGTAGATTTTAGTAGAGGATTTTGGCAGATTCCTATGCAGGCTGATTCATGGGTATACACTGCTTTTACGACCCCAAGTGGATGTTACCAATTTACCAAATTGCCATTTGGGTTAGTAAACTCCCCTGCTACTTATAATAGAATACTGAGGAAGCTACTGTAGGGAGAAAATGAAATCAATAATTATGTGGATGATGTCTTGGGCCATACTGTCACTTGGGAGGAACATCTCGCCATGTTACACAGACTATTCTTAAAAATCAGAAATGTAGGCCTTACTGTGAAACAATCAAAGTGTTTTCTAGGATACGAAACTGTAGAATTTTTGGGTCACAAAGTGGGACATGGCAAGATCACTCCTCTGGATAGTACAGTGCAACGCATACTCAAATTTCCTCTTCCTATTACAAAAAAGCAATGGAGATCATTCTTGGGCTTGGTTGGTTGGTATCGGAAATTCATTCCTCAGTTCTCTGATATAACAACTCCCTTAACAAATTTGTTACAGAAGAAGCAGCCAAACAAGGTTAAGTGGGATGAGGAGAGCGAGAGTGTGTTCAGTGAACTGAAAAGGCAGATTACATCAGATCCTGTGCTAAGAACACCGGATTTTAATCTGCCTTTTTTAGTACACACAGACGCATCTGCCTATGCTGTGGGAGCGGTGCTGTTACAAGTTTGAGGATGGACTTCTACCAGTTGCCTTCGCCAGTCGTAAACTCCAACAAGGGAGACGAGATATTCAACGTGTGAGAGAGAATGCTTAGCCATAGTATTTGCGGTTAATAAGTTCGACAGGTATCTCTATGGTAAACAATTTGAGTTATGTACTGACAATTCCTCACTAGAATATTTACAGAAAAAGAAACGAGAACATTCTAGACTCTTGAGATGGGCTTTGTTCTTACAGAATTACGCTTACAAAGTTACAGTGATTAAGGGAAAGGACAATAAACTAGCAGATTTCCTCAGTCGTATGTAAATTAGGGCATTCAAGTTCCTTGAACTTGTGCCTTCACTCCACCTTGGAAACAGTTATTGAGACTTTGCTCAACCTGGAATACTGTGATTAATTAGTGACATTTACGAGTGGGAGAATATTTATTACTCTACCTGCTTTCTGGATAATATTACTGAAGATTTGTTCACCCTGTGTTAATGTGGTTAAGGTGAAATACAGAGGAGACTTTGCTCATAAGGATTGTATCGGTGGATAATACTTTGAAGAAATGTGTATATATGTAAGTAAGTTATATTGCACTATTAAAGAAAAAAAAAATCGCATTTGCTTTCCTTCTCCCACATATAAACACTAGTGCCCGTGAAAATATGACAATATGTTCATATTAAAAGAAAAATTGGCACATATCGATAAGTATTAATTATATATATGGTACATTGACGATTTTAGTCAGGAATGAGTGAGAATACCTTCGCATGGCGGGCGCTTTCAAATACCATAGCTGCGCAGCTTATGACTTAAGAAACGTTGCATCAAAACAGCCCTTACGTTAGTCTGATGACATGTTACAGATACACTGGCATATTGTATATACCATTTAAGACCCAACACCCAATAGTTTGAGTTCCATCCACTGTCTACCAGCTATATTAGGACCACCACCACAGCTAAGACCCTCATCAGAAGACTACAGTAGTGCCTCATGATATAATACCCTGTGTAACCTTAAAGTACTAGTAACGCACCTTATTCAAAGTAAGTACTAAAGTGATACATATAATTATAAATACATAGTGTAACCTCAAAGAAGTAATAGTGATGCACCTTATTCAAGGGAAGTACTTAACCTTTAAACGGCGAAGCTATGGTTTTTTAAAGTGCCCGCCAGGCGAACATGTTGAGGCTCATTCCCGACTAAAATCATCATTATACGATAAATATCGTTATTTCTTATACTCATTTAATATGAAGATATTAACATATAACAGCAATAAAACAAGTGGGAATAGTATTTAGGGGTGAAAAAGACTAAATATTGCCGACCGGTTCATTCATGAGAAGAGAGCTGGTGCGGCAGACACCCTCCCTCTCTCACTTATTGCTCAACACTGATGTCTTGTAGTGAAGTCTCTCTCTTGCTACGATCTCTATATGCGTCCTCTTTGACCTTGAAACCAGGTGGGAAATATTGGCGAGGAAAATAAACCGATAAACAAGGGAATAAGAGGACAAATAGGTGATAATTGAATGTGTGGAGGAGTGGTAGAAGGTAGAGAGGGGAATTATCTCACTTAATCATATATTCCTTTGTTTTGAGTACCATTGGGGTATTTCAAAAAGTTTTTTTTCGGCCTTGGTTCTTAGCAGTTAGTCCAGCAACCAACCCGGATCGCTTCGGAGATCTGCCCAACATTCTTGACTTCTTTCTAACCTCTAACTCTTCTGCTTATACAGTAAATCTTTCCTATCTTTTGGGTTCCTCCGACCATAAACTAATATCTGTCGCCTGTCCTATCTCTCCAGTACGACCACCCGAGTCTCCCAACCGGCGGCGTTTGTGGCACTTTGGTGCTGCCGACTGGGAGGCTCTTCAGCAGTATTTCTTTGATTTCCCATGGAATGACTTTTGCTTTCTTGGCCGGGGACCCTCGGAGAGTGCTGAATGCATTACCGAGGTAATCCTCTCGGGCATGGAAGAATACATTCTATTTTCTTTCTCTCAGTCTAATGCAAACAAATCTTGGTTTACTCACACTTATTCTACTGCTGTCCGCAACAAGGAGGAAGCTCAAACTTCACATCCTTACGGAGAAGATCTGTCAGGGGAGCTGTTAACCTAAAAAAGTTTAAGATGAAACGCCCATAATAACCAATCATTCCTAGGTACCTTTGGATATGTTTCTTAGTGCTAGGAGTTGGGAATTCTAGAATAGACTCTACCTTTGCTTGAGGAGGTACAACCTGTCCCTGACCTACCGTATATCCTAGATACTGGACCATACTCTTTACAAAGGTGAATTTCTTAAGATTAACCACCAGATTGGCATCAGCAATATTTAAGAACAGCAATCTAAGTTGGTAAAAATGCTCCTCCCATGACTGTGAAAAGATAAAAATATCATCGATGTAGACAACGCATCCAGGTACCCCTTCAGTCACCAACTTCATGAGGTTTGGTATGTAGCTGGAGCGTTTTTCAAGCCATAGGGCATTACGTTACAGCAGAAGGCTTGATTGTAGACTACAAAGCATGATATTTCCCTCGCTCTAGGGGTGAGAGCTACTTGCCAATATCCCTTCATAAAGTCAATCTTGCTGATATAGGTGGCTGTACCAATCTGGTCAATGCAGTCGTCGATCCGTGGCAGTGGGTAGGTATCGTTCTCTGTGACAGCATTAACTTGCCTATAGTCCATACATAACCTATGGCTCCCGTCTGGCTTTGACACAAGTATGACCGGACTACTCCACTGGCTTAAGGCCCTTGTGATCAGCTCGTTTGATAACATAAAGTCAAGCTCGACCTGCAGTATACTCCTGCGTTGTGGTGAGACACGGTAGGGGGATAGTTTAATGGGAGTTGCATCCCCTACGTCGATGTCGTGCAAGGCCAAAGAAGTGAGCCCTGGAGTATCACGGAACACACTGGGAGACTGAGATAAAACAGATATTAGTTGGTTTGCTTGATCAGAGGGAAGATGACATAGTTTAGATGGTAATTCCCCCCAAGCTACTGAGTTATACTGAAAGTTAGATAGGCTACATGACAAGTCAAAGTCTGCATGGATACCTTCAGGCTCTGGAACAGTCTGTTGCGGGTCAGTAAGAGAACTGAAGACTTCGTCCGCACCAGGCTGTCCACAGGTCCTGACATTCACTGTCACAGTGGGAGAATCTGGAGGAGAGGAATCAGGGGACCTATGGTAGGGTTTCAACATATTTATATGGAATACTTGCGTGGGCTTTCTCCTGTCTGGGGTAGTTACTAGATAATCGGTAATGCTCACCCTCTGAACGATCTTATATGGGCCCCTGAATTTGGCAGATAAAGGATGGCCAAAAAGGGGGAGCAGGACCAAAACCTCATCACCGGGCTGAAACTCCCTCTCACGGGCTTTTCTGTCATACCAGTTCTTCATGGAGCTTTTAGCCACTGTCAAGGTTTGAGCTGCAAACTCACATGAGGATCTCAGCCGGGTTTTGAAATCTGAAACATACTTGAGGAGGTTTTGGTTCCCCTCCTGGCCAACTAGGCTATCCTGCAATAGTTGCAAAGGACCTCTTACCTGGTGACCGAAAACTAGCTCATTAGGGGAAAAACCCAGGGATTCAGTTGGAACCTCATGTGTAGCAAATAAAAGAAAAGGTACCCCCTTATCCCACTCAACTCCGGTCTCTGTACAATATTTACGCAACAT